>JACEFZ010008992.1:0-32379 GCA_014155875.1 Cepaea nemoralis | reverse complement strand
CTTTCCATCAAGAATTCAGTATTGAAGCAGATTAGTTATTATGAGCACCGTGGGAGCACGTCGCTGCTGATCGCATTGCATGAAGGGCAAAGATCAGAAATGGTATAAAGACAAAGGAGAAAATGATTTCAGATAGGTTGCACACGGAGTGTGTGAGAAGTCAGATGGTGCGTGATGGTGGAAATGACCACTTGTTCACATGCATCCATTGAGAACGAAATTTGCAGCGTGAATTGGTCTGATCTGTTACATTTGATACCGCCATGGGTTGCAGTTTAATATGCTTTTTTTTTTAAAAGCACAATGTAACAAACTAGTGCCAGTCAAGACAACAAAGTGTCAGTCAAAGTCAAGTTATTATAACAAATAATACTAAAGAAAATGACATATTTTGGACATGTGAAAAAGACACAAATGTCTGGAAATGATAACTGTAGAGGAGAAGTGCTGGGGAACTAGAGAAGACAAAGACCACAATGTAGATGGGTTTAAGATGTGATAGATAATTCATCCATGGCAGTAAAAGAAGCAGGACATCTGGCTTATGATAGAGAGAAATTGTGAAAGACATGTTGTTGGGGACAAATTCTACACGAGACAAGATGATGTTAAACTTATTCAAGAAAACAACCATGACCAATGATAATTTTGATAATATAAAGTATGCCATAGTATTATAATAGAAATCTAAGTGGAGGTCAGCATGGCTGAGTTTCTCCACACTCAGGTTTGAGTTAGGAGGAAAATGGAGCACTTATGGGTTAAACCGTGTGCTGTGATGTTGATCCAACGACTAAACTAAACTAAACTAAACCGGTCAGTTGGACTAAAATGTTGACTTCCCATCCTTGACTTGGGGGCGTACATTGCCAGTACCTCTGAAGTCAGAGTGGGTTCGCCTGGTTTTAGGAAAAGTTAATTCACATGCAAAAATCAGGGCACTAGAAGTAGTAGCGAGTGTACAGACTATGCTTGAGTTCAAAGCAAGTAAAAGCAACAAACAAACAAAAGAAGAAGAAGCCTAAGCTTGCACAAATAACATACAAAAACATAAATAAAGTTCACAGTTTATCTTAATTTTAACACATTTAAGGTTAAACAGGATATTGCTTTGGTTGCATACATTTTGTCAAACCTAGTATGTTTACTAGAGACATTTTGACCTAATGAGTAATTATATTATAGTAAAGGACCCATTTACATGCTTTAAGGCACATTGGGCATGCAGTGCTAAACCCATATTTTATTAAACCAATCAGCACTCAGTGAGTCATGTGATCAGCATCACACCGGCTGCCTTTACTTCCCAAGACATTTCTTGGTAGCCATTTTAGACTGGGTCAGCCTGCAAACCCAGGTCAAATTTTAAAATCTGATTCCACCCAGATTCACATTAAACCCATGATCACCGGGCCAGTAGGTGAGTGTCTCGCCACCATGTTACCACAGCTTCTTTTGAGCCAGTACTGATTCTTATTTGCAATAATTCTAGAGCTGTTTGAGAAATAAGATTTATTTTGCCTTCCACACAGGAGATCTACTATTATCATGTCCAGAGGAAGGCTGCGACAAGACATTCAGCGACACTGTTTCTTTAAAAGCTCACAGACATACACATTCAAAACCCAGTAACCTGTGTACACAATGTGGGAAGTTCAGTGTGAGCAAGCACAGGTGTAAAGTAGAAATCACTGAATTCAGGTCTTTACCGGAGCAGCAGATTTTGCAGCATGTTCAGGCAATTTCGTCATCGTCATTGCCGCCCGCTGGTTCTTTTCCAATACTACCACAACCAACTCTGCCATTATCACAAACAATACTTCAGTCCATTCCCCTGTCTTTGCATCAGACAGTTCCCAAGTCAGTTGCTCAGACCATGACTCAATCTCTACCTCAGCCTGTATCTCAGTCAATGACTCAATCTCAGCCTGTATCTCAGGCAATGAATCAATCTCAATCTCAGCCTGTATCTCAGGCAATGACTCAATCTTTACCTCATTCTATATTGCAGCCATTGACTCAATCTTTACCTCAGCCTGTATCGCAGCCGTTGAGACAGTCATTACCTCAGACAATGTCACAAAGTTTAACTCAATCCCTTCACCAAACACTGTCACATAATTTAACCCCTTCCTTGCCCCAGACATTGTCACAAACGTTACATCAGTTTCAGCCCCAGCCATTGCCCCAGACTTTGTCACAAACTGTAACCCCATCTTTGCCCCGTACAATGTCCCAGAATGTAACCTCATCCTTACCCCCAACACTACCCCAGACTTCGTCTCAGACCTTGCCCCAGATATTGTCTCAATCGTTAAATCAGTCCTTAACCCAAGTTATGTCGCAGTCCTTACCACAGACTCCATCACAGTCGCTGACTCAACATCAACCGTCACAACAGTGTAAGTTTCATTTCCTTCATTTTATTTGGTTTGTGTTTTTAATTTGATCAGTTATGATCTGTTGAAGGTTTATTCATAATGTTTCAGTGCATGACATCATGCAGAAATGTATGTGTCTTGGTTTTTGAATGTGCATACACATGTGCATTGCATGCTAATGTTGATGCATACATACACAAACATGCATGCACTGCACACAAACATTGATGCACAAACACACAAGCATACATGCACTGCACACAAACATTAGTGTATACAAACATACATTGCACAAAACCCTGATGCACACTACACAAACATACATGCATTAAACACAGACATTGATATGCACATTCTCATACACTTGGTGTTTTTCTGTACTTTTTCAGTCAACAGTTAGTACAAATATGTGTTACTTTCTATCACTTCTTCCTGAAACAAACAATGAATATAGGGTCCCTTGTGTTAATATTTCCTGATTATCATTATAACATTGTTTGTGTGTTTACATATTACCAACATTTACTTGAAATATATGTGCCTCCTTTCTCGCTTATTCCCTTAAAATGTCTTCTATCATCATCATCATGTGCCATGCTGATAAGCATGGCGGTCATGTTTCACCATCTCACACAATTACCCTTGGATCAACTCTGTGTTCATGTTTCGACCATACCCCGTGACCAAGCCATCCAGGTATTTACTTCTCTGCTTTCCCCTTGTTCTTTTCCCCTCAATCTTGCCAGTTGTCACCAAGTTCTCCAATTTATTTCTTCTCATTTGTTTCTTGTAGGACTTTGTCATTGGTTTTTCTGTCTGTCCGTGGTATACTTTGCATTTTCCTCAGAAACCACATTTCCACCTGCTCATTGTCCACGCTTCACATGTATACAAAAGGACAAATTCTATATAGAACACTCTTTTCCTTGTTGCAAATGCCATCTTTTTATTGGTCAGTATGTTTTTCCATCTTGCAAAAGGCTACCTTCGCCATGGCGATTCTTCTTCTAATCTCCTCAAGGCATCTCCCATCAGATGTTATGACTGTTCCGAGACAACTATACCGATTCTCTTATTTAAGAATATTCCCATTTACTTGTATATTACATTGTGGTGTTTCCTTCTTCCTAGTGACGACCATAATTCTATAGTTTGTTTATTTGTTGTATTGCTGTATCCAGCCTGTATTTTTACAACTTTTACTGTCACGTCACAGAACAAGATAGTTCTGCTTTATAGTCACATTTTCCAACACACGTTTTATTTTCCCCCTTTCTCTCAAGTTACTGAATGTTATTATGTTACTGCATTCACAGATATGAACAATATGATGATGCCAGAGCTACAGCCTCAGTCGTATGTCATGGAGGTGGAGGAGGCAGCCAGAGTGATGCGACACAACTTTGGAGCTCCTGATTCCATCGTTGTTGACCCTCCTTACTACAATTACATCATTCTGTATGACAGACCCATTCAGCAGTGACAGATCAATCTGGAGACTACAAGCCATTGTTTTGGCATACATTTTGGGAGTTCTTCAGCCTCAATTTCTGTGGGGTTTTGGTCGCTCGTTATTAATCCTCTGGAAAAACAGCACATGCATGTCGTGATTATAACGGACTCTCAAAGTATGAAGAGAAAGGTTAAGACAGGCATGCTTTGGGCAGAGTGGTAGGCTTCCATTCACCAATCAGAAATAGAGAGCATGTGGATTTGTTTCCAGGACATGCAGGTGTGGTGGGAAACGAGCAGACAGACAGATTGGTAAGGCATGCATACCTAGTTGGGGTATTGGTACATGTTAAGGCAGGTGTGATTGAGGCCCTTGGGAATCGTGTGTATAGTACATAAGAACAGGCAGATCATCACGGCTTGGGGAGAATGGTGCTGGAGGGGGTGACCAGAGGATCTGGCCAACACTCAAAACTCAAAAGAAAGGCCAGACTACTACTGGTACCATTAGTATTGGGACTCTTCCCTGACTGTTGCAGATGAGGACGGAGCACGTATGGGAATGTCCTGAGTGCTGTGATGTCAGTTCTAGACTCGGCTTAACTCTAGGAGACCGAGCTTTAACTCTCAAGGCCAATGTATTGATGTTCAGGTTGTCCAATTCCTGAAAATGGCTTGTATTTGAGTGAAGCTGGTTTAGAGACCTCTCTCATGACCTGACACCAAACAAAGTACCCTCTAAGTCCTGAAAAGTGCTTGTATTTGAGTGAGGCTGATTTAGAGACTTCTCCCTCATGACCTGACACCAAGCAAAGTACCCTCTGAGTCCTGCAAAGTGCTTGTATTTGAGTGAGGCTGGTTTAGATATTTCTCTCTCACGGCCTGGCTCCAAGCAAAGTACCCTCTTCACAGGGACTAGGTGGCAGTGCACTCCTTCCACTCTTCAAGAAACTAGCAGGGTGTTAAAGATCAGTATAGGAACTTCACATCTGAGGAGAGGCTTTCCAGGAAATAACCAGTTCATGATTTAGCGCAGGACATACAGGCTGGCAGAATTGTAGGCTGGTCACATGTTCTCCACAGATTAAAGATACCTCAAACCCAGTTTCAAGAGGAAATGGATAGTTTATGTTCAAATTTCCCATTGCTATTTTGAGGCCACTGAGACAGTACATAAATAAACACACATAGTATTGTTTGACACTCATAGAAGGAGAAGAATGAAGTAGCGATTAGAGGACGCACTAGACAACATACAATTTGAAATTTTTAAATTTTAAATTTGGTCACCAACCGGGATTCGAACCTGTCACCTCCAAATGACGACAGCGCCCCGCTGCAGAACAAGTGTACTTCGACGCATGACCTAGGAGTGTCTAGTTGGTCATGCGTCGAAGTACACTTGTTCCTGCAGCGAAGCGCTGTCATCATTTGGAGGTGACAGGTTCGAATCCCGGTCAGTAACTATAGCTTTTATATTTTATGTTGTCTTGTGCGTCCTCGAATCTCTACTTCATACTTCTCCTTCTATGAGCACCAAACAATACTATGTGTGTTTATTTATGTAGTATTTCACAGCTGGACTGTTGGATACAACTATCTGGCAATAAACTATTTCAAAAATGTTTGGCCCAAGGGTAATTTATATTGTAACAGAACCAACACTATTACAATCTAGGTATTAAGTGTTCAGTTTATGTCTGCATAATTTTTAATGTACACTTTCTGACTGCTCCTGTATTACAGTTATGTTCACACCTATTCTATTCTTTTGTGTTCTTATTGGGTGAATGTAATCAGCATATAATTTCTTCTGACATTGATGAGACACGGTCAGCATGGCTGAATGGATTAGAGCACTTGCTTTTAAACTTTCGGTATGCTAATGCTAAGGTAGTGAATTTAACCCTCACACATATCAGTTGGATTAAAATATGGACTTCTCGTCATTGACTTGGGGACGTAAATTATATGTACCCCAGAAGATGGAGTGGGTTCGCCTGATAATTAGGGAGACTAGTAATAGGAAAATCTAATCCACAAGCAAGAATATTCCAGTGCACAAGAAGTAGTAGCACATATGTGGAGTTCAGAGCCAGCTAAATAATGGGACACAGTTTGTGGAGAAATTAACATTCACAAACAAAATAATGGGACACAGTTTGTGGAGAAATTAACATTCACAAACAAAATAATGGGACACAGTTTGTGGAGAAATTAACATTCACAAACAAAATAATGGGACACAGTTTGTGGAGAAATTAACATTCACAAACAAAATAATGGGACACAGTTTGTGGAGAAATTAACATTCACAAACAAAATAATGGGACACAGTTTGTGGAGAAATTAACATTCACAAACAAAATAATGGGACACAGTTTGTGGAGAAATTAACATTCACAAACAAAATAATGGGACACAGTTTGTGGAGAAATTAACATTCACAAACAAAATAATGGGACACAGTTTGTGGAGAAATTAACATTCACAAACAAAATAATGGGACACAGTTTGTGGAGAAATTAACATTCACAAACAAAATAATGGGACACAGTTTGTGGAGAAATTAACATTCACAAACAAAATAATGGGACACAGTTTGTGGAGAAATTAACATTCACAAACAAAATAATGGGACACAGTTTGTGGAGAAATTAACATTCACAAACAAAATAAACATGCCATTTTTGCACAATTACATTCCTTTGATGTAACTAACTAACTTTTTATTAACATAATATTTATATAGGCTTAGTTAGTCATCTATTGGGATAACATCTTTGCACTCGGGACAAGTCCATAAGCGCTCAGGCACACCCACACACACCATCAGGACACAGCTGGTTCTTAAACTATACCCCCATGTAGGGGTTGTAAGGTTCAAGCAGTTTTCGTATGCGCAATGGAGTCGTATGACTGAGCATACCGTGGATATACTACGTGCTCTGAAGCATGCAGTATACAGTCCAGGCTTGGCACTATCGGAATTTACTTGTTTGGAACCTTTAAAGAACATTTACAGGGTCAGCGGTTTGCGGATGACAACAAAATAATGGAGGTAGTGGAAAATTGGTTTAAGGTCATACCCAAAAACTTTTTTTCTAGAATGGTATCACTATCAGCAAGCTAGTGACAGGTGGACAAAGTTTATCACCAGGCAGGGGGCTTTGTTGAGAAATACACACATTTCTGGTTCTCCCTATTGTAATAAAAAATTATTCTTAACTATTAAATTAACTATTCAGTTAATTAACTGATTCAGTGCCAAGCACAAAGTAGGTTTGGACCAAAGATGGTACACAATCAAATGAACAAGTCTTATAATGTACATTTCCCTTCACTGAGCATTGAAATTGTGGAAGATACCACGAAGCCGGTTCTGTGATGAAGGCGTTACAGATGCAGTTCGTAATCCCACATACCGCAACCGAAACACAGCAGTGGCGAATTGGCAGCAGACCGCTTGAGTTGGTTTGTATGAAATAGTATGAGTGCCAATTGTTCAGAAAGCAATGGCAAAAAGTAAACGAGTCGGAGGACCTGGATGCTATAATGAGGAAAGAGATCCAGTCACTTGTGAATGCGGGACTCATCAGTGAGGCCATTGCAAAAACGCTCACACCACGTGGCTCGCACACTCCTCAGATGTACTGTCTACCCAAACTTCACAAGCCCGGCATCCCGCTAAGACCTATCCTGTCCATGGTTAACTCTGCACAACACCGAATGGCGAGATGGTTAGCCGAAATGTTAAAGCCAGTACGACAGTCCTTCGATCCAAAAATACTCAGAGATACATTCCAACTGGTGGAATTATTGGATAGATACTATGGACATAAATAACAAACACATGGCATCCATGGATATAGCCTCCCTATTCACTAACGTTCCATTAGAGGAGACAGTGAAAATAATAAGGGAACGCATTGAAGACAAACAACTAAAATTAGGCATACCAACACCTATTCTGGAGAGGCTACTACTACTATGTACCGCCAACATCCAATTCAATTTTCTAACTAAGTCATACCGCCAAATTGACGGAGTGGCCATGGGGAGTCCTCTTGGTCCTATTCTAGCGGACATCTTCATGGCACACTTAGAAGAAAAGAGATCCTCAGACATCAACAACTTGGCCTTTTACCGGCGTTATGTGGACGATATACTAATCATCACCACAGACGAGCTACAAGCAACATCGTTTCAGGCCACAATGAACAAGACGCATAAAAACATCTCTCTATCTATGGAACACGAACACAACGAAGCGTTACCATTCCTAGATATTCTAATGAGACGTAGAGCAGACGGCACAATTCAAAGATCGGTGTATCGCAAAGAAACATGGACTGGCCAATACCTAAAATTTTCAGAGCTTCACACCTGTCCAGTACAAACGGGGCTTAGTACGGACCTTGTTTGACCGTGCTAGAAAGATATGCACCCAGGACACACTGACAGAGGAATTTGAAACTCTGAAAAATGTCTTAAACCTGAATGGGTACTCCACAGGATTTATAAAGCGCCATTGCCAACAGCCCAAACCCAAAGCAGACGTAACTACAGTCCCTAAACTCAAGGTATTCATCCAGCTAACCTTTCGAGGGGATGACGTAATGCAACGTCTACAAGACCGGCTTACTACAGCAGTAGGTCGAACATTCTGTGCGGCAACTCCAGTCATTAGATGTAAAACCGTACCCATTCCTACACCAACAGTCAAAGAGCCTTTTCCTCTGTACGCCACAAACAATTGTATTTACCAATTCACATGTAGACCTGTTTGAACACTACCTTAGTACAGACTACATACCCCCATAACAAATAACACAAAAAAGACAATAATGGTAACTTATCTCAAACGACAACTAGCCAAAAAACATTCCCTTATGTATGGCACGTTACACCCTCCTTAGGTATTTATAATGCCCATGTTAAACACTGCCTCAGTGAGTCATTTGTTATTGATTATTTTTCATGCGTTTTAATGTTCTTTTGTTGTCAAAAGTTGCTTCATAAGTGATGTTGAATGAAAGAATGTATGAGAGGAAATAGAGAAGAAGGGCAGAATGTCAGACGGGCCTGCGTGCCCAATTCTTAACCCTTTGAAAATAAAGACTTATTATTATTATTATTATTATTATTATTATTATTATTATAGATGCCAGGCCGTTTACATTGGTCGAACGGAGAGACATCTTAACAAACGGGTGTCAGAACACATACCTCAATGGGTCAACAAGATACAACACACAGGAGATGCTAGCCGCGAGGAGCCGACACACCGGAAGCTCCCGGCGTCTTCAATCGGCAGGCACATTGTCGCCAGTCGCCATGTTGTGTCCAGAGAGACTGCATTTCGCGTGTTGTTTAGAACACAAAATACTCGCTTGTTAAAATTTGCAGAAGCAATTATGATCTATCAACGCAAGCCAGAATTGTGTAAACAGAAAGACATGTTAGTCAGCTTAAAATTACCGTGGTAGATAAGTGACATTATTGTGCGAATTTGTGTATATTTCAACTTGAAGGAGTTATCTAGTTAATTTCACGTAAGTTGTGTGATTTCTGCAGTATGTACCTGACGAGATGCAGCGAAATATGCCAGGCAATAAATCGTGCAATCTATTGTTTGTGTCTTCGTTATTCAAAGGATTAGAGAATCAAGATAGCCAGTTTTCTCCGGACAAGGCACCAGAAGAAGCAGATTCTTACATGGCATTTTTTTGTTTGTTTGTTGGTTAGCATATCCTTTATAGGACATCGCTGTCAACATCAGCATCTTTCAGCTGATTGTTGATTTCTTAGCAAGATTACGCTCAAGTAGTTTGCCATTGCTTTCGGAGCGACCGGCTCACATACCCCGTAAGTTACCGACGCGGAGAGAACCGCTACCGATTCTCACGCACGTCACGTTACTCATGAAAGTATACGGGATTACGGAGAAAGTCGTGTAACCTCTACCCAGGGAGACCGTCGTTAACATGGCATTAACTTTTAAAACTCCCGTGCGTTGCCGGGGCCCATAAGGGAAGCAAAGAATAGCAACACTGTAGCCTACCACACATGTCGTAAGAGGCGACTAAGGAGGCTTGATGATTCCGTCGTCCTGCTACTGAGTGAGTGCGTGGCGCGACACTGTGAGCTGTGAGTTTCGTATAAAATGCTTTTGAATCTGCCCGAGGTTTTTTGGAACGTGGCTGCATGTTCGGAGCGATGGCAGTTGGCTATGTCCCAGAGTTGACAGGTTTTTGCCTTATGCAGAAATGCGTGGCTACTGGGCTTCTGGTTGACTGCCACTGCCATCGACGATGAACTGTATTTTCGTGGACTGTGTGGGTGAACATCTAGGAAACATCCAGATGGGAAAATGACTGCTGATTCCATCAGAGATAAACTGGATGTTTCGTGGAGGACTATTGTGTTGACATTCTGGCGGCAGCATTATGCACAGTGTATCTGTGCGGGCTGTTGTTTGTCGAGACTCCTGTCTTTTCCACTTTTCACATTGGGCAGTGGGGAGAGTTTTATGTGATATTCACTGGCACAGGAACGGAGCATAATGGGGACGACCCGTTGCTGTGAAGTTGGAACCGTGACTAACTAACTAACTAACTAACTAACTAACTTTAAAAAATCCTGGCAACTATTTCTGATCGTGCTTGTCACATGCCTGTGTTCAGTGGCATTAAGGTGAGTGGCCGTACAATATAAACAGTTCACGAGGTGAAAGGGCATTCACCGGAAAGAAAATATAAGGAGATAAACGGGGTTGGGGGTAAGGTAGAGGGGCTGCAAGAAGAGGCAGACAGTTGGAGCAGTGAGGTGGGGTTTGTGTGGATCATTGTGAGGGGGCATAGAATTGTTTAAAAAGACAGGGACAAAGATTGACGGGGCAGTTGATGTTTGGACTCCGAGCTGAGAGGGAGTGGAGTGTAGACCAGACCAGGAGAAGGTCGTGGCCTGATAAAGTGAAGAATTGTGACGGAGTTTGGAAGATAACTCCGCACTGTGGGTTCCAGGGATAGTGAGTGGAATTCGAGACCCATAGTGGGTTACTTTGAGTCGGGCCTAGAGAGAGGCTAGTATACCTGTCGTGTGGGACGATAGTTTAGTAGCCTTGAGAGGCAGTGTTATTCGACGTGTTCCATTGGGATGGAGATATATTCTTAGAGAATTATTGTTCCTGGATTTATATGTTACATGTGTCTGTGTTAATTCAGAATTAAAGGAATATTATGTGCGCAAATTACCGCTTGTTCACTGACTGGTGTTTGGTGGTGATGCATCTTGATTAATCTGTTGTTCAACATCACATTGTTACAAGGACATACCCTAGACACAACCATAGCCACTCTATCTGTCACTTAGTCAACATTCACTTTGTGACAGAGAAGATTTCTGGGAGGCTTCGTCGATTAGAGAGAACACTAACATCAGAGACATTAGTCGGATGCCCAACTACAACAACAATAATGAGAGCTCTCCTGTCAAGAATACATTTTCAGTAGACAGCGCATTTCAAAAGTGTCGGAGAATTAATACAGAGTCCACGAGAAACCAGATAAAAATAACACTTCTCACTCAGAGAGAGAGAAAGGGTGGACAGCGGAGCGTGTCCACGGTATAAACACTGGGTTTTTTCCGTGCGGGAACTGGGTAGCACATAGGTCACGAGAAGGTCAGGACAGGTAAATTGGATACCAGGCAGTATTTCTTCGGCTATCAGGGACGTCAGAAAATTAACGCAAACAGGCGCGTGTGTTTATAGGTCAAGTGAACAGTACAAAAAGTCGGCGCCATGATACTGGCAAGATGATATTCTGACAGGTGCGTGTGGGTGTGACGAAGACAGGATTTATGACAGTGAGCAATTTCGTTGGGAAGTCCTGGGCGTGGTGAGATATCTTGTGTGTGTGTGTTGAGGACAAAGCACAGGGTGGTTGCAGGGCGATAGGTTAAGAATTCACCACAGGTAAAACGACGGTGGAAATTGTGAGTCGCCACGGACAAATTGGGTTGACAAGAGGGTCAGTGCTGTTTACGAGGACAGCGAAGTATGTGTGGATAACGGAAAAGTTCCGGACATTACTTTGTTCGCAGTCAGTGAAGATTGTAGTACACTGAGGTTCTAACAGAGATGACCTTGTGAGTCAAGGCCGAGAACCAGGGAATTTGACGGAAAAATTTCCACGGAGAATAACACGTTGGGTTTCTACTGAAACTAGGATTTACGTTTAACGTCTTTGTGTGTGTGTGTCATCATCGGCAAACAAACCACAACAGTCATTCAGGTGCCGTCTTCGCAAATATGAGCGCATTTTTTTCACCAAAAAAGACTTGCGAAGCGGATTTAAAGCGCGTGATCATTTTCTGCTATTCGTTGGTTTAACCGGGTCAGCAACAGTGAAACCATACCATCACTTCAAAGCGACAGTGACTACGCAGATAAACATTCATTGATTTTAAAGGTATTTTCGGCTCCCCAAAACGCAACGAAAACCCTATATTTCTGGCAAAACAAGAACGATAACAGACATTATACAATCACACGCCAACTCCACGGGGAGGAGTACAAAAACATTACGGACTGTGAAGATACAAGGCGTTGGGATAATTATCATCATCTTCAACTTTTACGACAGTCGAAAATCGTGTCACCACGTCAACAAAAAGTGACAACGCATCAGAACTTTAATTCATTGTGGGAAGCTAACGTCGTAATCTTTTCAAAACAGTAACCGACAAACATTTCCAGGCGATTTTCGGAGACTATTGAAAACAAATTAAGGACTTTTTTAAGATTCTACCATCGCAGTGGTGTCGGCAACCCTTGTTTGCTTCTGTTGTTCTCATCGTCCTAAGTATTGTTGTTGTTGTGCGTTACGTAAATATTTGTATGTGGTCCAGTGGTCGTAATAAGTAGGATATTTTTGCTTTATTTCTCGAAATGCGGGAGACAGAGCAAAGGTGAAGTTTCTAGGTGCACATTGTATTGGTTGAGAGACAGCTGACGAGTCAGTTTGTTTTGTGCTGTGGCATTGGGTCGTCTCGACATTATACATGGTGTCCAAGTGTCTACGTCAGATCTATGTACATTATTCATGTTATATTTGTTCTTTTTACTGTTTTCTCTTTACTGTTACATATAATATTTGAGTTCTTTGGATATATGGTATTGTTGTAATGCTTATGTTAATACATCTTCTATCTAGATGGTATTTGTCAGTTTATATTATGCGCACGGTATGGTCTTTCATGGGCATGTTTATGTCAGTGGTTTTTATTTCTATGTAATCATCCGTCTGCGTTTCACCGACCTATGCGTCTAGCGTTTAATAGTTCGCAGTTAGTGTGTATCATCCATTTGTGTATGTATATGTATGTTTACAACTATTTCCAGGAATTATTCTACAGTTATTTGATATATATATATAGGAGGGAGTATAGTTATATTCCCCCCTCACTACCTAGTGCTTATAGAGTGACTGGGTGAGTACAGAGTGATATTGTAGCACTACGGATTTACGTACACAGGGAGTGCGGGTGTACTTAGGGAAGTGACACAAAGACTAACAGCAGAGCCTGTACATTTATAGTTGGCTGACAGACAGCAACGTGTCCACAAGTACAAGATGCCTACTTTAATGGAATATATTGAAGCAGGTGAACGAATAGGCCTGAAGGGTAAAGAGTTACAAGAGTATGCCGAAGCAAAAGAACAACAACAGATTGAAAGAGACCAGAGACAAGCCGAAAGAGAACAGAGACAGGCAGAACTCGAGGCCAACCGCTTACAGGAAGTAAAACTAGCTGAAATGGAAAACAAGCGTCTACAGGAAGAGAAAGAGACACAAGTAAAACTAGCTGAAATGGAAAACAAGCGTCTACAGGAAGAGACACAAGTAAAACTAGCTGAAATGGAAAACAAACGTCTACAGGAAGTAAAGTTAGCTGAAATAGAAAACAAGCGTCTACAGGAAGAGACACAAGTAAAACTAGCTGAAATCGAGTTAAGAAAACTAGAACTATCTTCGAAAGGTCAAAGTGAGGAAAGCAGAAGACCGTCGCAGTCGTCACAGAGATTAAAACTGCCATATTTTACAGACCGGGACCAACTTGAAAATTATTTGGCCAGGTTCGAGGCATCAGCCAAAGCGTTAGGTATTCCAGAGAAAGAGTATGGGATGCGACTTGGCGAATTTCTTACGGGCAAGGCACTAGACACCATGTTCAATTTACCTGTAGAAGAAAGAAACAACTACACTATCTTACGTCAACGTTTGCTGACAAAGTTCCAACTAACTGAACATGGATATAGAACAAAGTTTAGACAGTTAGTGCCAGAGACAAATCAAGATTTCACAGATTTTGTTAACACTGTAAAGAATACATTTAACAAATGGATGGAGCTTGCAGAAGTAGGGAAAGATTTTAATAAATTAGTGGATTTAGTGTTAAGAGACAAAGTGTTATCATCATGCAATACAAACTTAGTAGCTTTCTTTGAGGAACGTAAGCCAAAGGACATAGACACAATGTCTCAGTTAGGGCAAAACTATATGACTGCACATCCTAACAGTTCTATTGGGAAACTAATGAGTGAGGAAATAGTCTGTGCAGCGTACACTAAACAGGACCAGAATCCAGTCATCAGACCAAGGGCGAAAAGTGTGGATGCAGCACAGAAAGGTGAGCAGCAAGAACTTCAAGATAATGGTTTCCGAGGAAACAATGTTGGTAGAGTAGGACGGTACCCATATAGAAGAGGGAACTTCCAGAGACGTCCAAATTATGCCGGATGTTGGAATTGTGGGAGCTGGAGACACAAAATGGCAGATTGTGATGCACAACCATCAGATGGACCAACGAACAACAGTAAAAGGGAGATCACTTGTTTCAAATGTGGAAGGAACGGGCATGTCAGTCATCAATGTAGGATGAGAGAAACAGAGCACTCAAATGCAGCACAAGTAATTGAGACGCTGAACAATGAAGATTGTAGTGGGTGCAAACCTCTTTTTGAAAAAGACAGTCAGCCAGTCTTAATATGTGGTCATACAGTGAAAGCAGGATCAGCAGTGCATGAAGGAGGAAGTCTGAAGATGCATCATGGGTTTGTTAATGATAGGCCAGCGTTAACAATTAGGGATTCCGGATGTACGTCCATCGGGGTGAGAAAGAGTTTAGTGCAACCCTCGGATTATACAGGGGAAAAGATTAGATCCATAACATTTAATGGGACAGTAGAATTCTACCCAATAGCCGTGATAACAGTAAAAACACCATACATAACAGGAAGAGTGACAGCATGTGTTTTAGACTCACCAGTGGCAGATCTCATCATAGGAAATGTTATAGGAGTTAAAGAGTGTACAGAAGAGGAAGTAGTTTATTGGGACCAAAAATATAGTGTAAGCAATAATGAGGTAGTTACCACAAGAGAACCTAAATTAGAGAGTATAGCTGAGGTAGAAGAGGCACTTGAAGTAGACACAGGAACTCAGGACAAGGATAGTACAGCTGAGCAGATGAGAATGGATCCCAAATATAGTGCTAGTGGCTCCCAGAGACAAGATACTACTCTGAACAAATGTTCCCAAGGGTGTAGGAGAGTAGAACATAGGCAGTCAAAGAAAGGTAGATGGTGCTTCGAGAGGAAGAACAATGTTCTTACTTGCCGCTTTTCAGATAGTGGAACTGCACGTGGGCAAGTAGCAGTACCTTTAGCACACAGACACCGATATACTAGAACAGCTCAGGATAGTGCATGTGCAGGGCACATAGGCATAAGGCGTATGCAGCAGAAAGAAAGGTGCCAGATATATGGGCCAAGATTGAATAAAGAGTTCAGACTAAACAGAGACTCAAGTGTAACGGTGCAATATACAGATAGGAAAGTTGAGTCAGGTCAAAAGAGTTGTCGCGACATTACTGACCCAGGGCTAGGGATAACAAACAGATGTTGTAATTGTAGAGGTACCATGAGTGATGGGTACATGAAAGGTAGACACAGCATCGACAGGAATCAGAGGTGGGTTAATGTAAGAACAGAACCACCTGATATAGGGTCGGTACACAAATAGTATTGTGTGGTCGTGAAGTAGTAAGAGACCTGTGGGTACATAAGTATAATGCTTTTCTATGATGTATTATTATTATTATGTGATGTATTAGTTCATGCATGGATACAAAAGATAGAAAGATGGTTGTATTTATGTGTGGGGAATATGGGAGTTTACTATGAGTATTTGATATATTATTAAGTGTGGTAGCTAGAGTAAGTTGGATTTATACTAACGACTACCCAGGCAATGTGTCTGGGTCACATATTTGATAAGTATGAGTCTCCCAACATTTGAAAACGATGTTTTCTTTTGAGGGTGGGGTAGTGTCACATGCCTGTGTTCAGTGGCATTAAGGTGAGTGGCCGTACAATATAAACAGTTCACGAGGTGAAAGGGCATTCACCGGAAAGAAAATATAAGGAGATAACGGGGTTGGGGGTAAGGTAGAGGGCTGCAAGAAGAGGCAGACAGTTGGAGCAGTGAGGTGGGGTTTGTGTGGATCATTGTGAGGGGGCATAGAATTGTTTAAAAAGACAGGGACAAAGATTGACGGGGCAGTTGATGTTTGGACTCCGAGCTGAGAGGGAGTGGAGTGTAGACCAGACAGGAGAAGGTCGTGGCCTGATAAAGTGAAGAATTGTGACGGAGTTTGGAAGATAACTCCGCACTGTGGGTTCCAGGGATAGTGAGTGGAATTCGAGACCCATAGTGGGTTACTTTGAGTCGGGCCTAGAGAGAGGCTAGTATACCTGTCGTGTGGGACGATAGTTTAGTAGCCTTGAGAGGCAGTGTTATTCGACGTGTTCCATTGGGATGGAGATATATTCTTAGAGAATTATTGTTCCTGGATTTATATGTTACATGTGTCTGTGTTAATTCAGAATTAAAGGAATATTATGTGCGCAAATTACCGCTTGTTCACTGACTGGTGTTTGGTGGTGATGCATCTTGATTAATCTGTTGTTCAACATCACATTGTTACAAGGACATACCCTAGACACAACCATAGCCACTCTATCTGTCACTTAGTCAACATTCACTTTGTGACAGTGCTTATTTAGTTGGTAAATACACTATATTGTTTTGCGCCCATGTAAATTGATGCTTGAGAACACACTAGATAACACAACAATTGAAAACTACAGTTACCCGAACGGATTTCGAACCTGTAACCTCCAAATGGGATAGCGCCTCGCCTCGCTGCAAGAACAAGTGTAATTCGACGCATGATAAACTAGTTACTCATCATCATCATCAAGTGCCTTGCCGACTGGCGTGTGCGATCATGCTTCTCCGCAAATTACGATCTCTGACGTCATGGATCAATCAATTCCTGGGTTGACTCCCTTCCGTGCCATGACACAAGACTGTCGATAATCTTTTCACGCTTTCTTTCTCTATCTCTCTTTCCCCAAATCTTTCCGGTTGTCACAACATGTTCCAGTGTTTGTCTTCTCATAACATAGCCAAAAATCGATGACTGCCTCTTTCTGATGTTTGTGATAAGTTGTCTTTGTGACTCAGCTTCCCTTAAAACGTCCAGGTTCCTCTTTTTGGCTGTCTACTTAATTTTCAGCATTCTTCTATAAAACCACATCTCCAAGGCTTCCAGGAATGTTTCGTCTGTTTACTAATTGACCAGGAATCGCAGCTGTATATTAAAACTGGTTCTATGTAACACGCAAGAACTCTTTTTCTGACTTTCAAGGACAGTGACTTATTGCACAAAACGTTCTTCATTTCACAGAATGCAGATTTTGCTTGTCCTTTTATGTTCTTTATCTTAGTGATGGATCTTCCATCTGTTGTTATCCATGTGCCTAGATATCTGAATTTCTGCACTTGCCCCAAAATAACGTCCTGTACTTTAATTGCACATTTAGGCATAATCTGTTTCTTTGATATCACCATGGCTTCTGTCTTTCTATTATTCAAACTAAGGCCCACTCTTTCACTCTTCACAACCACTGTATCCATCATTGCCTGTAGATCGTCCTGCCTTATTGCTATTAAAACGGTGTCGTCAGCATAAGTAAGTTATTTATATTATGTCCATCAACCAGGATCCCTGGCATATTTTCTGTAGATCTAATTATATATTCATTGTACAATGAGAGCAAATCAGGAGACAATACACAACCTAGTTACTAGACACCCCGAAACAAACCGTGCCTTTATTAGCCAGGTATACCATCCATCCAAACCCATGGAATATGGACACAGTTCGCATCTAATCATAGAAATAGCACCATAGGTCTCAGAATTGTACTCTGTATTAAACTATATCAAATAACAAACACATTAGACCGCAATGCCATGCCCAGTACATTAACGAACATTTAAAGAAGAGATATGATTAGTCGGTTCCAGTTCGTTAGTTATTTTAAAAAAACATAAAAAAAAAAAAATTATATCTCGTTTAACCTGCCTCTACAGCGTCGGTTATAATGGAGGTCGGTTGTTTTTGCGGATTTTGTCAGCATCTTCAGTAGCATGTGTCGCTTTGTGTGCTGACATATTTCCCTGGCAACATATGGGCATGAAACTTGGATTTGTAACACATCAGCTGAAAAGCACATATCCGGCTTTGGATATAAAAATTACAGACGAGAATTGCTATGTATGGATAGGATGGGGAAAAACGAACACATATAGCCAATGGAAACGATTTTGAAGACGATTGGTTAGTAAGACAAACACAAGTGAGGGGAAAATATCTTGGACACCTAAAAAATGAAATGACATGGAAGTGTAGAAAAGATAACTACGGAGGGAGGTGTGCTGGGGAGGTGAAGACAAGGAAGATGACAACGTGGATAGATTCAAGATAGATAATCTATGCATGGCAGCAACAGAGGCAGGACATCTGGCGAATAACGAAGAGAAAGTTAGAAAGACTTTTCTAGGTGAAGTTATACACAGATAGACCATTGTATGAAGATAAAATAATTTGGTATGCAGGAGTTGATTTCGAATTTGGTGGAGTTAATTGATTAATCGGTAACGCTTCTCACCGCGTTGGTAACTTACGGGGTATCTGAGCCTGTCGCTCAGAAAGCAATGGCAAACTACTGAGCGTAATCTTGCCTAGTACATCAACAGCAGCTGAAAAATGCTCATGTTGACTGCAAAGTCCTGTAATGGATAAGGAAAACAAAATAATTAATTACCGCTGTCGAAGGATGATGTTGGTTGGTTTTATCAAGACAACGTGTGTGATTATGCAAAAGATAAACACAGTATCGTGAGGTTTCTCTACATCCAGGGGTAGAAGAGTACAGAGGTTTTTAATTGATTAAGTGCCATGGAGTGATTAATAGTTTTAAAAGCGACTTCCTATATCCGCCTTTGTTTGTATAATCGACGAAATGTTGTTATTGCGTTATAATACATGTCTGCTATCGTATTAGCAATCTGTAGTTAATAACAGTGAACCATCCCAACTTCCATTTTCCATCATCCATTTTTGTTTGGTCCAAACCTAGATTTTTGTTTCATCATCATTATCAAGTGCCGTGCCGGCTGGCGTAGGCGTTCATGGCTCTCCATAGATCTCGGTCTTTGGTTTTCTGGATCAACTCTGCTGCTGATATTCCTCCATGCCACCGTCTCAATCCATCCAACATCACTTCTCTTGGTCTACCTCTGCCTCTCTTCCCCTCGATCTTTCCAGTTGTTACGATGTTCTCCAAAGCCTCTCTTCTCATCACATGACCGAGGAAAGCTGTTTGTCTCTGTCTTATTGTTGTATATAATGTTCTAGTTTCGTTAGCCTGTTTCAGGCAGTCGTCGTTTTGTTTGTCGATTTTGTTTGGCACTGTCATACTGTCATTTACTGCCAAATAGTCTTGAGTCTGAGGAGTTGAGGCCACCTGGCTAGTGCAGTCGCCGCGAACTGTACTGAATATGTTAACATGAAATTATTTGTGGTCAAACTGCAATCGGTAAGTTTATTCCGATTCGATTATGCTGATACCAACACCTGAAATATTCCATTCTAGGAACAATGTCCGTAGATGTTTAGTCTTCGTGTTTCAAGTACACACACACGGTAGATCAAACATTAGTATTTTGAGACAGAACGGTGTTACCGAAAGTCAATCTTGGATGTCTGGGTGGGAATGCATGACAGGAGTCATGACCCGCATGAACCCGCCCCCGGAAAGCGTCAAGAAGTTAAAGCAGCCTTCTTCTTCTTTCGTTTGCTTGAAATATATCTATAGCTCGGGGGGGGGGGGGGGGGGGGGGCTGAGTGGTCTCGGGGTATGGTGTCCGCCTCGAGTGCTGGAGGTCCCGGATGTGAGGACCGGGATTTTTTCACGTGGACTTCTAGTAACAAAATTTCCTCTGGTCTCTGGATAGTGAGATCGGACGCCCGTGTGTATTGTTGCGCACATAAAAAATCCCTTGGCAGTTGGAAATCGAAAAAGAGTAGCCTAACGGCGCTGCCCGGGCAAAGTTTCGAGTTAAAAATCTACCAAAAGTATTTCAGGATCCTCGCCGGTGCAACGCAGTTCGTGCACTGAGCTGAGATTCTCCAGACTCAGGCTCGAGTTAGAAGTAGAACGGAACACTTATGGGTTACACCCGTGTGCCGTGATGTTGATCCGTCGACTAAACTAAACTAAACTAAACTAATTATCTATAACTGCAATGTTGTCTCTTGTATGAATTTAACTGTATTTTTTAGTTCACTCAGTGGTCCATAGAGTTTATCTTCCATGAATCACTGACCACTACCACTGGCAAACACGGGCCTCGGTGGACCACAATGGGCCGAAAGGCACATAGTGAGACTAAGAGGCCTTATAAAATTATTTTTTTTTTAAATTAAAGAAAGAAAGAAACATTCGTGGAATGGAAACCCTTTCTGGTGATCAGTAGATCGCCGTACGTACTCTGGGGTGGAATTGAGATTACAATTATACTAAGTGTTAAACATTGTAAGTCTACACTGATTATTTTAAAACAATATAATATTAATCAAACTGGAAGTTACAAGTTTACATTACTTACAAACCATAGCTAAGATGTAAATAAAATGGGATTTCGTTCATTCACATATTTGAAAGCTGAGCATGGTGCAAGAATACAAGTGGATATCGAAGACACAAGCACATTAAAAATACTGCATGTCCTCCTTGCCGAACCAGAGAAAGTGGTCCGTTCTTATGTGGCCTTCCTCTGAGTGCTTCCCAAGCGAACGAGCTGTAACCTTGAACCCTGTCCAGTCGAGGTCAATGTGAAGGTCTGCCAGACATTTGCCAGAGAGTATGTATGTAGGCAGACGTAGTAGTTCTTTTCTGTCGGTGTAGCGTCCCGTCACAGCATGAAATGCCTGAAATGTTAACATTTCATTTGATTTTAAGGAATATGATTATCAGTGAATGAACTGCATAATGAACTCGTGGGCATAAATAGATGTCACGCAAGACTAACAGCCAATGCTACCATACGATATTGTGCAAGGAAATATGCTCTTTTAACGAGCACACTCGGGCGTGTGTGGTGATGACAAATTAAAATATTGCCACCTCAGTATGTTTGTGGCAAACTTATTGCTATATTTAACATATGTAAATAACGCGATTAACAACAGAAATGCATCAAACATACAGCAAGTCAGAAGTTATAGAGGAGCTGAGTGCCACAGTGACCACTTCCTCGTTGGAGCAAAATTTTAAATAAAACTTAAGAGAGCTTTCTATACTAAATTACAAAGATTACACCCAACATATAACAGAGAAAAACTACAAGACATTACAGTCAAAGAGAAATTTACAGATGAAATAAAATGTAAACTTGAAACTTTGCAAAACCATTTGGAGGAAAGCGTTGACCAAACTTGATTGAACATCAAGAATACAATTCAATCTACCGCAGAAGAATGTCTCTGTGTGTTAACCACGCATAGAAAGAACAGATGGTTCAATCAAAAATGTGAAGAAGCAGTCATTAAGAAGAAGAATGCCAGACATGTATGGTTAAATGACATCAATAACATCCAAAAGGAAGAGCATTATAGAAATGAATGTAAAGAGGCTACAAAAATAGTCAAACAGCAGAAGCGAGAATATATGAGTAGTATAATCAAAGATATGGAAACTAATCACCAGAAAAATGAATCCAGAAATTTTTTTACAGAACTGAAGTCAATGAAACGAAAATGGGAATATGATAAATACTAGTGAGGAAATTTGCAACACATGGAAAGAATATTTTATTGAATTACTAAATTGTGAAGCTCCAAGTAACATTTTCCCACAGGAAGAGGTTCCAACATGCGAACCACAAATTGAAGAACCTACATTTGAAGAAATCCTATATGTAATCACACGACTTAAAAACAATAAGGCAACTGGGACTGATGGAATTGCTGCTGAATTTATAAAGGCAGGTGGCCATGCATTACATCTAAAGCTATACGAACTAATAATAAAAATCTGGAGGACAGAAGAATTATCCCATGACTGGAAAGAGTCATTATTGATACCTATCTTTAAGAAAGGAGACAAGTTCCAATGTGGAAATTATAGAGGAATATCACTACTGTCCACAAGCTATAAGATACTATCCGCAGTATTACTAAATAGACTAAAACCATATTCAGAAGATATATTAGGTGACTACCAGGCGGGTTTTAGACGAAACAGATCAACAATAGATCAGATATTTATCTTACGACAAATAGCCGAGAAACATTGGGATTATAAAAGAGATCTCCATAACATTTTTGTGGATTTTAAAAAGGCTTATGATAGTGTCCATAGGAATAGTCTATGGAATGCTATACAGGAATTTGGAATACCAAGGAAGTTAATCAACATGACCAGACTATGCATGGAAGATACTTATAATATAGTAACATATAAAGGCAGGAAATCAGACCCCTTCCAAATAACATCTGGCTTGAAACAGGGTGATGCACTATCGCCGCTACTCTTCAATCTGGCTCTAGAGAAAGTTGTAAGGAAGGTAAAGGAGGAATGTGATATTGGAGGAACATCCAAGCTGCTTGGTTATGCAGATGATATAGATATTATAGGGCAAAGTGAACAAAAGACATTGGAAATATTGACTCACTTAAAGGAAAAGCCCAACAGATGGGGCTGGTTATCAACCAAGATAAGACAGAATATATGGTAATTTCAAGAGACGGAATGGCTAAAAACTCTGGCCACATACAAATAGATAATATGACCATTAAAAGAACGGAAACATACAAATACCTGGGTACAATCTTCAACTGCTCCAACATCATAAGGGAAGAAATACAAACTAGAATCAACTCTGGAAATAAGATATACTATGCACTACAACATCTACTAAAATCAAAGGCGCTATCTCGTAACACCAAAATCACAATATACAAAACACTGATAAGACCAGTTGTGCTGTATGGCTCTGAAACCTGGAGTACAACGAAAGGAGACGAAGCCTTGTTACAAACCTTTGAGAACAAAATTTTAAGACGCATCTTTGGACCCATTAGGGATACACAAAGTGGAGAGTGGAAAAGAAGAAGTAACAAAGACATTTATGATTTGTTTAAGTCCCCGCTAATCACTGGTATCATGAAGGCTAATAGACTACAATGGCTGGGGCATATAGAAAGAATGGAAGATAATAGGGAAACAAAACTCGCTTACACTCAGGAAATAAATGACCGTAGACCCCGAGGTAGACCAAGAAGGCGGTGGAGAGATAATACATGTACAGACCTACAAGCACTTGGAATCAACGACTGGCAAGAGAAGGTCCACCAGAGAGACGAATGGAGACGGATTGTATCTGCAGCAAAGAACCTCAATGGCTCGGAATGCTAAGGAAGAAGAAGAAATAACGTGATTGCAGAGGCACGGTGCTCTTTCTTTTGATTACAAAGCTCTTTCGTGGGCGTGGCAACGTCTGCAAAATTATATGGAAGCATACCATACATGCATGCCGGATTGGCAGCCATTTATTCAAATATTTGTTGTGTTGGTCTGGGTACCGTAAAATGGGTACCGTGAGTTGTTCTGGAAAGTAAATGCGGACGCGTTGATATGACCACATCACCCATCGATTGCCGATTGATCTATTAAAATATGGGGCGGGCATCATAAATCCAGTACGCCGCAAGTGTGAAAATGGGTCCTTTACTTTTTTAAATTTTTACATTGCCTTGAATAGTTTCTTTTAGTTTTTGTTTTGTTTTAGTCGACGGATCAACATCACGGCCCACGGGTGTAACCCAAAAGTGTTCCGTTCTACTCCTAACTCAAGCCTGAGTCCCGAGAAACTCATCTCAGTGCACGAACTTCGTAGCACCGGCAAGGGTCCTGAAATACTTTGGTTAGATTTGTAACTCGAAATTTTTGCCCCGGCAGCGCCGTTAGGCTACTCTTTTTCGATTTCCAACTGCCAAGGGATTTTTTACGTGCGCAACAATGCACACGGGCGTCGGATCTCACTACCCAGCGACCAGGGGAAATTTTGTTTCTAGAAGTCTACGTGGACAAATCCCGGCCCTCACCGGGGCCTGAACCCGGCACCTCCAGCACTCGAGGCAGATATCATACCTCGAGACCACTCAGCCCTCCCCCACCCCCTCCCCCTGTTACCTTGAATAACAGCAATGCAATTCTACCCAACTGGTTTGGTGCTGTCTTAAACATTTTTGGCACGCCGTTCTGTAGAAAGAAATGAATTCATTTTGAACAAAACTCAATGCAATGAAGTCGACCCTCTTACTGTAAAGCTTGTAAACCTTCATTAGGACTAATTTCAGGTTTGCTGAATCACAAACGGCATATTTTTTATAGGCGTTTGTGCACTGTTTTAAACATTTGTTTTATAACAATATCTTAAGTTTTATGACAAGAGGGAAATGATCTTCATAGTGTAAATATGATTAAGAAAGCAATGACAAACAACTGAACGTAAACTTGCCAAGAAATCAAAACAGCCAACAAATGCTGGGGCTGACTGCGACGTCCTGTAAAGGATATGCAACCATTTTTTTTAATATCTGACGTTACATGAACAAATTGAAAGTTTCGCCCTGTTTTCCTCTTACTTCATAAATCCTTTCACATTGTTTGCCACAATATACTGGTCCCATGTTGTCTAGAGGTAGTTCTCACTCGCCAGCATCCCATTACACATGCGTCTCCCTTGCTCTTTACTATTGTCCAGGTCACGCGGAGGTGTGTGGAAATTAACGAACTGATATGCTGACGTCAAAGTATTCAGCATTGGAATATTGATTTATGAAGGCCAGGAAGTATCAGCTTGGTGCATGGGGACACAACATCCGGTGAATGACCTCAGTTATGGCGGCTGGAGTGGGGAATCGACGTTAGCTTGTCTCACTGAACGCAGCCGTGTGCAGTGACGTCGATCTGTCATTAACTGTCATTACTGCCTATTGTACTTTGCAGTGTGGTCTTGAGCTTGAGGAATTAAGGCCGTCTGGCTATTGTCGCCGCGAACTGCAAGTTAGGGTTTTCCCCAACAGAAAAAAAATTCATTACCTTACCGAGGGTCCGTGAGTTCAAAGCGAGCGATATATAAAAAAAGACATATAAATGTGGTAACATTGAGGGTAAAAGAACAAGAGGAAGACATAGAAGTAAATATATGGATGTCTTTGCCACATGACGTAATCGAGTCAAGAACACAGAGCTGATCCACGACTCTGGTGATCGTGTAAGATGGCAAAACGTGACCACTCACGCTTACCGGCATGGCACATGATGGTGATGATATAATATTTACCTACTCAACTTGTTTTTGAGCAAACTCTTCGTCATCTACTAAGGATGACTGAGCACCTGTAAGTATGCCGGGGTGAAATGAAGTATATTCTTAGTGGTAGCAGAAACACAGGCAATAGTGAATCTTAGCGGCCATGTTAGTAATTTACCTTCAAAGCGGAATATGTGTCCAGTAATGCGTTTGTTGCAATCCATTTGTCGTTCCTCACAAAGTCGGTACTGTTGACTCCAGCGTCTTGGAATTGTATTAAACCCCACCTGTAAATACATGTATCCGTACACGTAGAAGTAAGTACAAGTATCCGTACAGGTAAGTACAAGTAGATGTACAAGTAAAATAAGTACAATTATTTGTACAAGTAAATTAGGTACAAGTAACCGCATAAGTGCCGGCTCCGTGGCTAAAGGCTTGCGAACGCGGTTAGTGAGCCGGGTACCAGGCGTTCGAAGCTCAGCTGCGACCGATATGCAGCAGACCGTGTCGCGTTGTTATAACGTGATGGTATGGGAACCGGTCGTTCAGAAAGCAATGACAAACTACTGAACGTAACACTTGCCTAGTACATCAACAGAAGCTGAAAAATACTGGTGTTGACTGCAACGTCCCGTAAGGGCTACGCAGCATTAACCGCATAAGTACAGTAAGTATAATGACAGAAACCTACTTGGTGAGTTCGTGTCAGTTTTGAGCGTGCTGCATGCTTTCAAACAGATAGCACGCATCGACTGAACCTAACAGCTGAACACACTCCTGAAAGGAGTCAGTCGATTCGAGTCCATGACAGGCACAGCACCGATTAAAAGTCGAGCTGGCGAAGGCAAGCAACATTGGCGCCAGGGCGAATATTGATACAATATTTTAGAATGTGATTTTAGCTGAGGGACTACAGTATGTGACATGTTTCGGTCTTCTGTGAAGCACTCGATGGGTGAGGTGGCTATATCGCCCTTAGCCGCCTTTATTTTCCAGTACATGTACTGGTACATTTTGTAGGCTGGGTCGACGCGGGAGCTCAGGTCAGGATTCACAATTCACTCGCACAGGCGAAGGTCCAGTAGCTGTGTTTGATATTTTCAAACATTCCTGAAGGGATAACATTAATTTCGTCTTATTTCGTTTTTCGTGGTTCATTTATTCATTCAGTAGCATGTCCTTTGCAGAACCTCGCTCTCATAACAACCTTCCGGAAAACGTCTCGATCATAAGCAGGATATCCAGCGTCCGATACAGCCATCTGGATATCACCCGTCACATCCTGCACCCATCTTCTCTTTGGCCTTCCTCTTCCCCTCTTCCCAGGCATATACCCCTCCATTATAGTTCTCTCCAAACTTTCGTGACGTTTCAAGTGACCAAAATATTACAATTTTCTTTCTTTTATTGTCTTTAATAGCCAGCCTTCTTCAATATTCAGCTCTTGAAGTATGGATGCATTTGTTCTTTTCTTTATTCAATATATTCTTAGAACTCGTCTATAACATTTACATTCAAAGGCATTTATGCGCTGTTGAGCTTGTTTAGCAAGTGTCCAGATCTCACAGGCGTATGTTGCAATGGGAAAGATGCATGCTCTTAAAAATCAAATTTTTGTTAGTTTTATCTGTCCCTCTCCACAATTTATGCAGTTATTTTAGTCTTTGAATAGTAATATATATTCGTCTTTTAACTTCTTTCATTGTGTCACCATTGCTGGTAATCAATGACCCAAGATATTCAAAATTGTGACGCACCTTTAATTTTTTTCTCATTAACATATATTTCTGTCTCCATAGTAGTTTGATCCGTATGAATTGTGTTAAGATATAAGTTGTGATTTTCACTATTCAGTTGGGTTGAGGTTGTCGTGGTTATACATTTTAAATGCGTTAAAAAGCTGTGTAGAACCTACAATGTTGTATGCATCTGAAACATCGAATGTAAGCAGACGAGCTGAGAAACTGTTTCAGGGGGAAATGCACAAAATGCCATGGGCAGACAGAAAAACCCAATGAGCAACTCCTACAAGAAATAAATAAAAACCGTAAACTGATTAAAGAGATTTGAAGTATACAATCAAGAATTTTTGGCACTTTATGAGAAAAAAAAATAATAATAAACTGGAGAGCTTGATAACAGTTGGCAAGATTGAGGGGAAAAGAAGAAGGGAAAGTCAGATAGGTAAATATCTGGATGGCTTGGACACATGGTACAATTAAGACAAAAACACAGATCTGATCCACGACTCTGGTGATCGTGTGAGATGGCGAAACATGACCTCCCGCGTTTATCGGCATGGCACATGATGATGATTATTCTAACCACTCGATTACCCGTTTATCATCAATCAATACATTATTCTAACCCTAGATTACCCGTTTATCATCAATCAATACGTTATTCTAACCCTAGATTACCCGTTTATCATCAATCAATACATTATTCTAACCCTAGATTACCCGTTTAACATTAACGAATACATTATGCTAACCCTAGATTACCCGTTTATCATCAATCAATACATTATTCTAACCACTAGATTACCCGTTTATCATCAATCAATACATTATTCTAACCCTAGATTACTCGTTCCTAAAGAGCTAAAGGGGTTAACGGCAGGGGGATCGACTTCATTTCACCAGGTTTTATCCCATATGACTCAGTATCTCTCCACAGAGCGGCCAGCGCCTGTTGAAAGCCTCGCACAGAACACTAACTCCGTAGCTCCATCAAAAATCCCTAGGGCCTGCGAAAACATTGCAATAATTTACCAAATGGCGGAGTTGGAACAAGAACTCGCAACCATTCCTCATCAATCTGTCAATCTGCTCAAATATTGTAATAATGAACTCACCTTTCAGGTAAGTGTACGTTGACAACTTCTGGCGCTTGCCACACCCACCACTCTGTGCCGACGTCAGTTTGCTGTCATATGGTAAAGAATCAATGATGAAATAGTTCACAAATAAATACACACGTATTATTTGGCGCTCACAGAGGTGGGGAAGAGAATTAGAAACTAGAGGACGCACTAGACAACATAACAATTGAAAGTCATAGTTACCAATATCAATTATGAAATGGTCTGGTGTTTACAACTTTCATGCATACATTTTTCATCTTCTTCCGTTTTGTTGACTAGAACTCTTGTTATATTGTGTCCGTTCACAGCCTTTACGAAATGTTTGCGCCGTTCTGTCAACACATTCGCCTCCATTGCGCCATAATTTGGTTTGGTGTGTAAAGGATAATTGTGATTGCACTTCAGTAAGTGCTAATCTCTTCCTTTAGATCACACGAGGATAATCTTAGTAGAGTGCACGAACCACGCAACATCGGCGAGAATCTTAATGTGTGTTTAATAGAATCGCACAAGCTAAAATATTCATCTTGTGGGTTAAAAGTTAATTGTTGCAGGTTCTTTACAGAACGTCGCAATCACACGCATCATGTTTTTGGCTGTTTCTGATTGTTTGGGAAATTTTTATGTTGCATAGTTTGCCATTGTTTTCTGAACGTGGGACGCTCTTACCATTGTGAAAATCATCTTAAAGTGACATGCTTCCAGACCACTGACAATAATTCTTAGATTTATTTAATGTCTAGTCCCGCCCGTGGTTGTCTTGACGGCTAAACTAAATGATTTCACGGACCGGACGTCCCCTGACATTGATCTAAAGAGATGAACCCTATTAGGCTACAGGGTCTGGGGGAGTGGAAGAGGTGGGCATCTTGCCCACCGGTAGCCATTTCACAGTGTTGAGGTAGTTTATAGAGATAGTTGCCGCATCCAGTAACTCGTCTACTTTCAATGATAGCTGTGTCACGAAAGTTATGCTTAATCTGAAGGTCAACGATATGAACAAAGACAGCGGAAAGATATAAGGAGAAAGATTATCCAATAATTTGTTCGTAAATACGTGTGTCGTATTATGTAATTTTCATCATACAGGTTATTTGCATGTCTTTCTATAATAATAATTAAAAAAAAGCAGATAGCAAGAGGATACACTAGACATAGAAATGGATTTCAAAGCTACAGACGGACACACGGGAATTCACGCTTGTCGCTGTCAAACAATTAACAGCAGCTTGCCGCAAGAACCGACACGTTTCTCCAGTGACATCAATAGCTTCAAGAGTTGTTTGTGTTGGGCTTATGCCAAGGATCATTGAGTTGGGTTTCCAAAGGGCAAGTTCCTCCCATTGAGGTTCCTGGTCCCTGTAGTATTTTTGGTGGGTGATTTTGCCTTTTAACGGTTCCTGCGGTTAATACGACCAGATTCAGTGAACCTGAGCTATTTTGACCTTTTCGGCGTGTTCCAAGTTTACAGACGTATATTTTTCATTAGAATAAAGCCATAATGATTACCAGTGTCTGATAGTACTATTTGTGGTGAACATTTTAGGTCTGTAATGATGTGTTTTCTCATATTAGTGACGTTCATTCTTCATCATATTTAAAACCATAATCATAGCCAATGTCTTATATTTCCATGTACATTGAAACGTTTAAGACAATAATTATGTTTTTTTTTTCCCTCTCGTGTTATTGACGTCCATTCTACACCATAATTAAAATCGTAATCATAACAATTGGTTAATATTACCATGTACGGTAAAACGTCAGAGTCTGTATTGATGTTTTTCCCCTCGTATTAGTGGCGCCAATTCTTTCCCGTGTCTGATATTGGCATGTTCAGTGCCATGTCGTGCTATGATACAGAGAGGCGGCCGCATCAGGCGGCACCGTAAGGGGGCGGCATAAGCAGCGAAATCAAAATACAATTTGAACTATTCAATAATTAAAAATCTTTACCAACGCTTTAAGGGGCGGCATTTCGAAGACTTGCATCACACTGAGAAAATCTACCGCGCGGTTCTGGGCATGTACGGTGTAACATTGAGTCTGAAATGATGATGTTGCTTACCTTTTCGTAGTATTTTCCTTCATTCTTGACAGGCCACTCTGCCCTAGATATAGAGACAAGGCGTGAAATCTTGTAAAGCCGCCGCATACAATAAACACTGAATACATTTATACATTTGTCTGCTGTCTGCCTGCCTTTTTATCTGTCTGCCTGTCTCTCTGCCTTCTTGCCTGTCTGCGTGCGTAATTATGTGAGTGGGTTCTGTGCATCAAGAAGTGTCCAGTGTAATCGAAATAGTCCTCAAATTAAAGCACATTATTTGGGTACCCACATCTCTCTGGTGGTAACACAGGGAAATGAATCATGGGCCATGTCGCAATGACTAATGAAGGAAATCGGGGCTTGTGGACCGGAACGTCGCTGAAAAGTTCTTAAAATGTCAAAGACCAAGAAGAAGAACATACTGACATTTTATACTATCTGAATATGGAAGAACACTGCCTCATAATCAGCAGCATGCTTCGGAAACTGAAATATTTTCGCTGTGTTCACCTTAGATGAAAAACTCCACAGATTATTTAGCAAGCCTGGGAGAGATGCCAGCGTGGAGAATATATGGTGAAGTTGCCTCCAGGAATATGAAAAGTATAGAGGACTAATATTATTGTTAGTTTCTGGGGAAATATTAAACACGAAAATATTATTTTCAGTTACTAGGGAAAATATTAAGAGGCTTATTCTGGAGAGATTAAGAGACGCCATTGACAAACAACTAAGGGATGAGCAGGCAGGCTTCCGATCAAACAGATCCTACACTGACCAGATAGTCACATTACACATATTAATAGAACAAAGTATTTACATGTACGTGCTACTTTATATTGGATTTGGGATTATAACACGGCCATTGACAGCATTGACAGGGAATCCGCTTGGATGTTAATGAGGTACTACAGGATCCCACAGACAATCATGAACTTAATAAGACCAACATATGAAGGTATATAATGTAGAGTTTTTCATGAGGAGAAGTTAACAGATACATGTGAAATAAAAAGTACGACAGGGATGGCTTTTGTTACCATTTTTATTCTTAATGAGTGTAGACTATTATGAAGACAACAATGGCTACCCCAGAAATGGAATTCAGTGGGCTCTGACAAATCAACTTGATGATTTGGCCTTCACCGAAGACGTTGCACTCCTGTCACACACACGAAACCTGGTGCAAGATAAACTAGCTTCTCTTGTTGGGAGGTCACACCAAATAAGCTTGAAAATGCATAGATAAATGGCAAAGAAGATGAGATTATACCAAATAAGTAACAACCCAATCTCCCTTGGCGAATCCTCACTTCAAGAATCCAAATCATACACCAATTTGGATAGCAATGTGGACACAAAAAGGGGGGGGGGGAACAGGTGGAGATATTAAAATAAGAATACAGAAGACAAGAGGAACTTTCATAGTGCTAGGAGATTTGTGGAAATCAAAGGTAGTTACACTTAGCACAAAACTCAAAATATTTAACTCCAGTGTTAAATCGCTACTATTATATCGATATTACTGTATCGGTACTGCTGTATGGGCACTACTGTGTGGGTAATACTGTATCGGCACTACTAATACAAATATTATAAGAGTTGTTTATTTGAAACACGTTCCAATGGCTTCATTACAAAAGCATCAAAGAAACATTAACAAGTGTGGTAGAATTAAACAAAACATTCATTTTGACTGAATTATGCACCATGTGTTGGTCAGAAGAAGTCGCCGTAGGCATTTAGGCAAGCATCCCATTGCTTAGGTAGGTGGCGAATGCCGTCCGCAAAAAAAAAAAAAGATTGTGGTTGCTCACTGAACCAAGG
>JACEFZ010008991.1:0-32381 GCA_014155875.1 Cepaea nemoralis | reverse complement strand
GGGAAAAAGATTGTTTTTTTTGGTTTCAAATATAAGACCTTAGATCATCCCTGGTATCATATTGAGATTGTATGTCAAATATAAGACCTTAGATCATCCTGGTATCATATTGAGATTGTGTGTCAAATATAAAACCTTAGATCATCCTGGTATCATATTGAGATTGTGTGTCAAATATAAGACCTTAGATCATCCTGGTATCATATTGAGATTGTGTGTCAAATATAAAACCTTAGATCATCCTGGTATCATATTGAGATTGTGTGTCAAATATAAGACCTTAGATCATCCTGGTATCATATTGAGATTGTGTGTCAAATATAAGACCTTAGATCATCCTGGTATCATATTGAGATTGTGTGTCAAATATAAGACCTTAGATCATCCTGGTATCATATTGAGATTGTGTGTCAAATATGAAACCTTAGATCACCCTGGTATCATATTGAGATTGTGTGTCAAATATAAAACCTTAGATCACCCTGGTATCATATTGAGATTGTGTGTCAAATATAAAACCTTAGATCACCCTGGTATCATATTGAGATTGTGTGTCAAATATAAGACCTTAGATCATCCTGGTATCATATTGAGATTGTGTGTCAAATATAAGACCTTAGATCATCCTGGTATCATATTGAGATTGTGTGTATTTTTGTGACATGGGAAGTGTGTCGGTGTTAACCTAGTGACAATTTACAACTGGTTTCAGACTGATGATCGCAAGTGGCTGGTCTTTGACGGACCCGTGGATGCCATCTGGATTGAAAACATGAACACTGTGCTAGATGACAACAAGAAGCTCTGCCTGATGAGTGGTGAGATCATCCAGTTGGCTCCAACCACCAACTTGATCTTTGAGCCCATGGACCTGGAGGTGGCATCCCCAGCTACAGTAAGTGCTACAATAGTTAACTGGCTTTGTCAGAATCCATTGAAGGTGAGAGTTTTGTTCAGCAAACTATAGGTGGTGTCCCATGCTACAGTAAGTGCTACAATAGTTAACTAGCTTTGTCAGAATCCATTGAAGGTGAGGTTTGTTCAGCAAACTATAGGTGGTGTCCCCAGCTACAGTAAGTGCTACAATAGTTAACTAGCTTTGTCAGAATCCATTGAAGGTGAGGTTTGTTCAGCAAACTATAGGTGGCATCCCCAGCTACAGTAAGTGCTACAATAGTTAACTAGCTTTGTCAGAATCCATTGATGGAGAGTTTTGTTCAGCAAACTATAGGTGGCCTCCCCAGCTACAGTAAGTGCTACAACAGTTAACTAGCTTTGTCAGAATCCATTGAAGGTGAGGTTTGTTCAGCAAACTATAGGTGGCCTCCCCAGCTACAGTAAGTGCTACAATAGTTAACTAGCTTTGTCAGAATCCATTGATGGTGAGGTTTGTTCAGCAAACTATAGGTGGTGTCCCCAGCTACAGTAAGTGCTACAATAGTTAACTAGCTTTGTCAGAATCCATTGATGGAGAGTTTTGATCAGCAAACTATAGGTGGCATCCCTGGCTACAGTAAATGCAGAGATTTCACTCGTTGTCTACAACAGTTAATTAGCTGTGTAAGAATCCACTGAAGGAGAGTTTTGTTCAGCAAACCATATATGATCCCACCCTCATGATTTACAGATGTTTTCTTCTAGCTGGAAACTCTTCTGCTTGTTAGTTAATCATTATATTATCCACACTGCACATTGAACCATTCAGTCCATAGGACTCGTCTGTCAGATAAAAGTTAGTTGCATGTCCTTGTTGCAATAAAATCCAAACATTTATTGCCTGTTTGTGATTAACTGGACAGTGCTGGTTCAGTACTCTGCTATTGCTTTATGAACATGCGAGACCTGAAACCATCAAACTCAATGTCCCCGGGAAGGTTAACCCGGTCAACAAATGCCCGCAGAAGTCGGATGTGTCGGCCTAACGGCGCAAGAACGCAGCTCTGCTGTAAACAGGCACAACGCAATCACATCCGAAAAAAAACTCCGGATGAACGAAGAAGAAAAAGAAGAAACTCAATGTAAAGAGGTCTGTGTCTAAAACACCTGCGGCTGACTTTCAACCCTCGACTGCTATAACAGGGAGGTGTGGAACATAGTTTCACTATCCCCTAAGCTACAGCTTGGGTTCTTCTGTCAGTGAGCAATAAAAACATTGATCAAATTGATTTCTGCAACCCAATCCTGACAGAGTTCAGTTTGTTCCCATGGAACAGCAATGAAGAGTATCATCTAGATATTGAACATAAATGCCAAAGAAAGATGTATGTCTGTTAAAAAAACTCAAAATCAAATTACGTGTGAACCTCCATTTGTGAGAGATACATTTTATGATGTGTTAACATTGACTTGATGGTACTCTTAAACCAATTTCAAGGTTCCTATAATGACCTATTGTTACTCTCGTATACCTTGGAGAAGATCATATCAACACTACAGGAGAGAACAACAGAAACATGTTGTTAGTTACAAGAAAAGAGGACGTACCATTCACGAAAGAGGGCTTCCTACAGATTTTGAGCAGCTGGGGATTTATGCATTTCAACGAGGCAACTGAAGAGCTTGTAGGTGGTGATCTTACATGTCTAATAACCCCAGGTGATAGCACAGCATGCCAGTGTGTTACCAGGATCATAAGGGAAGCACAGAATATTAACACTGAGACCTACCATGCCAGTGTGTTACCAGGATCATAAGGGAAGCACAGAATATTAACACCGAGACCTACCATGCCAGTGTGTTACCAGGATCATAAGGGAAGCACAGAATATTAACACTGAGACCTACCATGCCAGTGTGTTACCAGGATCATAAGGGAAGCACAGAATATTAACACCGAGACCTACCATGCCAGTGTGTTACCAGGATCATAAGGGAAGCACAGAATATTAACACTGAGACCTACCATGCAAGTGTGTTACCAGGATCATAAGGGAAGCACAGAATATTAACACTGAGACCTACCATGCCAGTGTGTTACCAGGATCATAAGGGAAGCACAGAATATTAACACCGAGACCTAACATGCCATTGTATAACCAGGATCATAAGGGGAACACAGAATATGAACACTGAGACCTACCATGCCAGTGTGTTACCAGGATCATAAGGGAAGCACATAATATTAACACCGAGACCTACCATGCCATTGTGTTACCAGGATCATAAGGGAAGCACAGAATATTAACACCGAGACCTACCATGCCAGTGTGTTACCAGGATCATAAGGGAAGCACAGAATATGAACACTGAGACCTACCATGCCAGTGTGTTTCCAGGATCATAAGGGAAGCACATAATATTAACACCGAGACCTACCATGCCATTGTGTTACCAGGATAAGGGAAGCACAGAATATTAACACCGAGACCTACCATGCCAGTGTGTTACCAGAATCATAAGGGAAGCACAGAATATTAACACTGAGACCTACCATGCCTGTATTTTATCAGGATCATAAGGGAAGCACAGAATATTAACACCGAGACCTACCATGCCAGTGTGTTACCAGGATCATAAGGGAAGCACAGAATATTAACACCGAGACCTACCATGCCATTGTGTTACCAGGATCATAAGGGAAGCACAGAATATGAACACTGAGACCTACCATGCCAGTGTGTTACCAGGATCATAAGGGAAGCACAGAATATTAACACTGAGACCTACCATGCCAGTGTGTTACCAGGATCATAAGGGAAGCACAGAATATTAACACTGAGACCTACCATGCCAGTGTGTTTCCAGGATCATAAGGGAAGCACAGAATATTAACACCGAGACCTACCATGCCATTGTGTTACCAGGATCATAAGGGAAACACAGAATATTAACACTGAGACCTACCATGCCAGTGTGTTACCAGGATTATAAGGGAAGCACAGAATATTAACACTGAGACCTACCATGCCAGTGTGTTACCAGGATCATAAGGGAAGCACAGAATATTAACACTGAGACCTACCATGCCAGTGTGTTACCAGGATCATAAGGGAAGCACAGAATATTAACACCGAGACCTACCATGCCAGTGTGTTACCAGGATCATAAGGGAAGCACAGAATATTAACACTGAGACCTACCATGCCAGTGTGTTACCAGGATCATAAGGGAAGCACAGAATATTAACACCGAGACCTACCATGCCAGTGTGTTTACCAGGATCATAAGGGAAGCACAGAATATTAACACCGAGACCTACCATGCCAGTGTGTTACCAGGATCATAAGGGAAGCACAGAATATTAACACTGAGACCTACCATGCCAGTGTGTTACCAGGATCATAAGGGAAGCACAGATTATTAACACTGAGACCTACCATGCCAGTGTGTTACCAGGATCATAAGGGAAGCACAGAATATTAACACCGAGACCTACCATGCCAGTGTGTTACCAGGATCATAAGGGAAGCACAGAATATTAACACCGAGACCTACTATGCATGTTACAAGAGGCCACTAGGCAAGGTTGGCCTGATATTGGCTACTTCATCTTGTCGAAATCGTTAGTTGCAAAATGCAACCAATCATAAACTTGTCAACAAAAGGCTTGACAAAGTGTTTATTTCCTATGCTGTAGTGAGATTATTAAAGGCAGAAGCAGAATAAAAAGAAGATACTATAGTAGTTGAAAGGTTATTATTTCTTTGTTTGCTCAGATTGAATCAAAAGTAAGTAGTCAAGTAGTGAAGCAGTTGGTGCCTGCTCAGAATAGTGGGATTAAAATGTTATGACAGAATCACCAATATGGAGCTGGTGGAGATAACTAAACAAATCCCATTGAACCAAGTGGTGGGGAAAACATGCTGGCACTGGATAGGACACACACTAAGAACCCTGAGAACAATGTAATTAGACATTCTCTTATCTGAAACCCACAAACAGTGGGAGACCTCAAAATACACTGAGAAGAGAATTACAGATAGAAGTGAATAACAGCAGGAGGATAAGGAGGCAGCTGTGGGCGATAACAAAAGATAGGGTGAGTTGGCGTGGGTTGGTTGAGGTCCAATGCTTCAATCGGGGATAAAAGAGAGAAGAAGAACAACAAACCAGTAAGTGAGACTTATGAGCCAAGATAAACGAGTGACATAATGTGTACATAACATAACTAAGTGATGTGTATTTGTGTTTATGTTCAAGGTTTCTCGATGTGGAATGATCTACATGGAACCACTGACACTAGGCTGGCGCCCACTGATGACATCCTGGCTGAGTCATCTTCCCTCAACATTTGACAGACAACTACAAGGCTATCATTGTTGATCTGTTTGAGAGATTCGTAGGCTCCTACATTGCAGTTGGTGCACAGAGCTGGGGTCAAGGTGAGGCTGATCCCTATTTCTGATCTGTCTTTGATTGTTGTCAATCAAGTTATCAACCTTGATTGTCATCAGTCATGTTATCAACATTGATTGTTGTCAATCAAGTTATCAACCTTGATTGTTGCCAGTCAAGTTATCAACCTTGATGTTGTCAATCAAGTTATCAACCTTGATTGTCATCAGTCATGTCATCAACCTTGATTGTTGTCAGTCATGTTATCAACCTTGATTGTTGTCAATCAAGGTATCAACCTTGATTGTTGTCAGTCATGTTATCAACATTGATTGTTGTCAATCAAGTTATCAACCTTGATTGTTGCCAGTCAAGTTATCAACCTAGATTGTTGTCAATCAAGTTATCAACCTTGATTGTCATCAGTCATGTTATCAACATTGATTGTTGTCAATCAAGTTATCAACCTTGATGGTTGTCAGTCATGTTATCAACCTTGATTGTTGCCAGTCAAGTTATCAACCTTGATTGTTGTCAGTCATGTTATCAACCTTCAATGTTGTCAGTCATGTTATCAACCTTGATTGTTGTCAGTCATGTTATCAACCTTCATTGTTGCCAGTCATGTTATCAACCTTGATTGTTGCCAGTCAAGTTATCAACCTTGATTGTTGTCAGTCATGTTATCAACCTTGATTGTTGCCAGTCATGTTATCAACCTTGATTGTTGTCAGTCATGTTATCAACCTTGATTGTTGTCAGTCATGTTATCAACCTTGATTGTTGTCAGTCATGTTATCAACCTTGATTGTTGTCAGTCATGTTATCAACCTTGATGTTGTTAGTCATGTTATCAACATTGATTGTTGCCAGTCAAGTTATCAACCTTGATTGTTGTCAGTCATGTTATCAACCTTGATTGTTGCCAGTCAAGTTATCAACCTTGATTGTTGCCAGTCATGTTATCAACCTTGATTGTTGTCAGTCAAGTTATCAACCTTGATTGTTGCCAGTCATGTTATCAACCTTGATTGTTGTCAGTCAAGTTATCAACCTTGATTGTTGCCAGTCATGTTATCAACCTTGATTGTTGTCAGTCAAGTTATCAACCTTGATTGTTGTCAGTCATGTTATCAACCTTGATTGTTGTCAGTCATGTTATCAACCTTGATTGTTGCCATTCATGTTATCAACCTTGATTGTTGCCAGTCAAGTTATCAACCTTGATTGTTGTCAGTCATGTTATCAACCTTGATTGTTGTCAGTCATGTTATCAACCTTGATTGTTGTCAGTCAAGTTATCAACCTTGATTGTTGCCAGTCAAGTTGTCAACCTTGATGGTTGTCAGTCATGTTATCAACCTTGATTGTTGCCAGTCAAGTTATCAACCTTGATTGTTGTCACTCAAGTTATCAACCTTGATTGTTGCCAGTCATGTTATCAACCTTGATTGTTGTCAGTCAAGTTATCAACCTTGATTGCCTGCAGCCTCACTGTGTCTGTTACAAGAAACATGTGTGTACAGAAACAGATACTACCACTGGGGTGTGAAATGTTGGGCCTTCACATATTCTTGGCATAATGAGATGGGGTGGCCATCTCTCTTCATCACCACACAGCTTCCCAGACTACCTCCTCTTTGCTCCTCTTTCACGGGGAGTGTATCACATCTAGTTATGCACCTCATGGGTTCAGTATGTCTGACTTCCAGCATGCATTTGTGTAAGGCTTTCTTACTCTAGTACATGATTCCATCCACGGTAACTCACTCTATCTACCAGTGGGTAAGTTTACTTTTCCTATCAGTTTTTCCAGGGAAGTGGCTTTATAGCCTACTCTTTGTGATTTCTAACTGGCTTGGGTTTTTTAACGTGTACAACTGGCACACAGGACCTCCTGTTTTCTGCCCTTATCTGAGAGGTCTACGTATCTGATCTAACTACCCACTAGAGGATTTGGCCAACACTCAGTACTCCGAGGAAAGGTCAGATGGACACAGAATCAGATTGCCATTGGTATGATCATATTGGGACTCTTTACTGGTTGTTGAAGATGAGGACGGGGAATGTATGGAATGCCCCGAATGTTGTGATGTTGCTTGTGGACTCGCTCAACTACCCACAGGATCAAGGGGCAGTGTCATAATATTAGATATCAGGGGTTCGTGCAAAAATCCTAGCTCTGTGTAGGGATAACCCGGTACCTTCTAAGCCTGGGGCAGACACTTTAAGCTCTCAGCCATGGCTCCCCCTCACTTCCCAGACAGTTCCCAGATATTTCTGACAATGATCCGCTGCCCATTTTATGAGGCTGGTCCACCCTAGAGCCATCCATCCATCATGTGCCATGCTGATAAGCGTGGGCGGTCATGATTTGACATCTCATTCAATCACCAGAGTAATGGATCAGCTCAGTGTTCTTGTCTCGACCATACCACATAGCGAAGCCATCCAGGTATTTACTCCTTGTCCTTCCCCTTGGTCTCTTTCCTTCAATCTTGCCAGTTGTCACCAAGTTCTCCAATTTATTTCTTCTCATAACATGTCCAAAGAATTTTGGCTGTCTGCGTTTAATTTCTCCAATCAGTTTACGGTTTTCATTTGTTTCCTGTAGGACTTGGTCATTGGTTTTTCTGTCTGTCTAAGGTATTCTTTGCATTCTCCTCAGAAACCACATTTCCACAGCCATCAGATGTTTTTCAGCTTGTTTGCTAATTGTCCAAGCTTCACATCCATACAAAGGTATAGATTCTATGTAGCTCCTCAACATTCTTTTTCTCATTGCAATTGACATATTTCTATTGGTAAGTACGTTTTTCATCTGCTAAAGGCTACTTTTGCCATGGTGATTCTTGTTCTAATCTCTTCAGGGCATCTCCCATTAGATGCTATAACTGTTCCGAGATAATTGTACTGATTCACTTGTTGAAAAATATACCCTTTTACTTGTATATTACATTGTGGTATTTCCTTTGTCATAGTGATGACCATAATCTGTGTCTTCTTACAATCCAGTTCTAACCCTAGTTGTTCACTGTGTGCAACAACCACATCTACTACTTGTTGCAGATCCTGCTCATTGTCTGCAATCAATACTGTATAATCTGCATATCTAATATTATTGATGTTTCGCCCACAATGGTGATTTCTTTCATATCTTCTACATTTCTGAAACTATTTTCACTGTACAGGGAAATAAGATCTGGAGACATTACACATCCCTGTCTCACACTTCTCTTAATAGGCTTCTTCTTCTTCTTTCGTTCGCTTGAAATCCATCTATAACTGCAATATTGTCTTCTGTATGAATCTAACAGTCTTTTTTAGTTCACACAGCGGTCCATAGAGTTTATCTTCCACTGTTGTCTCTCTAGGCCAGAATGTTCGCCTGGATATGTTAGTAGTTTGGGCAGTCTTGGAGTATGTGCTCTGCTGTCTGCATCTTAATAGGCTGTTATTGACCTACTTCATTATCAATCTTTATGGCAGCTTATTGTTTCCAATATATGTTTTTTACTAAGTCTAAGGTCCTTTCCATCAATTTGTAGATCTGCAAGCATCTCTACCATGTTGACATGCCTCACTCTATCGAAAGCCTTTGTGTAGTCAATAAAGCAAAGGTGTAGAGCTTTGTTTACTTCTATAGAACGTTCACTTAATGTTCTCAGCATAAACACAGCATTTACTGTACCTTTGCCTTCTACAAACCCACATTGTTTTTCTCCTATTTCAAGTTGTATGTTATTCCTAACTCTTTGCATGATAATTCTTAGCAAAATCTTCATGATGTGACTAACTATACTAATTGTTCAATGTTAATCACATTCCAAGGCTCCTGATTTCTTTGGGATTGCAATAAATATAGAATTACATAATTCACGAGGTATATCTCCAGTATCATATATTGTGTTCAGCAGTCTGGTGACTTGATCTATTCCATATTCTTCTAAAATATTATTCATTTCTGTTGAGATGTTATCTGAACCAGGGTTCTTGCCAGTTTTTATGTGGTTAAGAACATTCTGAACTTCTGAACCTTCATCTTCAAAACTGATGGTCCTTTCGAATATTATACTGTTAATCTTTGTTATCATCATAAAGATTTTTCACATAATCTGACCATACATGTAGAATATGATAATTTTCTATTATGATTGTGCCATCTTTTGTATTTAGACAGCCTGCTGATGTACATGTTCATTTAGTAGTAAGCTCCTGAATCCTTTTGTGGATTAATTTAGTATTTTTACTGTTGTGTTGTTTTTCATTTGTTATGAAATTTTTCTCAAGTCATGCTTCTTTTGCCTCCTTACATAATGTTCTGACTTGTCTGTGAATTTCTTCATTTTTGGCAGGGTTATTTTTGTTGAGTCTTTTTGCTTCCATTAGTTGTAAAGTTTATTCAGTCATCCATTTCTTATGACCCACCTTCTTTAATTTTGGAATAGTTGTTTCTGCAGCCAAACTGATTGAATTCTTCAACATTTCCCATTGATCATCCACATCTTAAAATAGGATCTCTAGATCAGACAATATATCAAATCTGTTCAGTACTTATATCTTGAACTTATTTTGCCCCTCTGCCATGCATCCACCTTGACGAGGTAGAGGGGCTTGCGCGTTCCAATGACCCCAAGAGCTATGCCAACGGTAGCACAGCTACTGGTAGGGTCACCCATGTCGGACAGGTCAAGGGAGAGGGACCAGACGAAGAGACGCACAAACCTGCTGCCTTATAGGTAGACTGGGGACAGTCAAAGGCTAGGGAAAGCATCCCGAAAAATGCTTGTCGAAATCGGATGTACTGAGCCACAGGCTTGACAAAGAAGTGTAACATAACTTTATCATTTCATGATGCCACAGATGAAAATTAATCGTTATGGAGTGAAGTCCCATCAGGCGGTGATAGTGCCGGGCCCCCTGCCTTGAGGGGGTCCACCCATGACTACTGGTGGTCACCTTCCCCTGTGCTGTGGAGTCAAGGCACAGAGGAGTAGGTTAAGAGCTATTGACCAAACACCCCGGACACTCAACATACTACAGTGGAATGCCGAAGGAGTTTATAACAAGAAAGTCTCCCTGACACAGCGTCTTCATAAAGATAGAATAGATGTGGCATGCATTCAAGAGACACACCTCAACGCCAATCGCACATTTTCAGTCGAGGGATATCAGGCCACACGTTTCGACCGCGAAGGACACAAAGGAGGAGTTGTAATACTTACACGAAATACAATACCTTGCAGCGAAGTATCTGTGATCTCTGACAACCAAACGGAAATTATAGGTGTTGATATAATGATAAAGGACGTGAAAATAAGAATTTACAATCTGTATAGCCAGGCAGATAAGGATCTTACACTCTCAAACATGAAAATAACTGACACAAATTGCATTATTGTTGGAGACTTTAATAGCCGTTCAGAAAGATGGGGATACCCAGATACTGACAAAAGAGGAGATGAAGTGGAGGACTGGGAAATAGACTCAAATCTCCATCTACTCAACAAAGCGGATGACACACCGAGCTTCTACTCCAGAAGATGGATTACCACTTCTACTCCAGACTTAGCTTTCTGCACAGGAGACATCCTCCACAAAATCGATCGCCATGTGCTTGACCAATTAGCAGGTAGTGACCACAGACCAATCAAGTAATGAATATGGAATATGTTCCACAGGAGCAAAAGCCTTTACCCCGCTGGAATTACAAACGAGCAGATTGGGACAGATTTGCCATACTAACAGACAAATATTGTGAAAACATTAATACACGATATGGCAACATGAAGCAAATGGTGGAAAGTCTAAACAGAGCAATAATACAGGCAGCCACTGAGTCTATTTCAAGAGGAGCGAGGAAAAATTACAAACCATACTGGACTGAAGAACTACAAATTTTGGAGGACAAAGTTGAAGATGCCAGGAAGACCGCAGAGAGAGAACAAACAACTGAAGCGAACATCTCTCTCAAAGCCATCTCAGCAAAATATAAAAGAACAGTAAATCAAACAACAAGAGATTGTTGGAGGGGAAAAACAGAAAACCTTAATTTTGACAGGAATGGAAAGAAACTATGGAAACTAGTGAAAGCCATGAACAATGAAGGACCTAGAAACAAACAAATAACAAGTAAACAAGGAAATGTCTTTCTTACAGGAAAAAAAGCTGCAAATGCACTAATGGAACACTATGCCAGTGCAAACCACATTGATATTACAACCGAACAGAAGAAAGCAATCAAAGATAAACAGATACATCATAGTAATACAGAGACAGCAGCAAAATATATTATGGCAAATCTAGTTAGTTAGTTAGTTAGTTAGTTAGTCGACAGATCATCCTCGTTGCACATCGAACCATTCAGTCCATAAGTGCTCGGATCCCCTCCTCAGCAAATCCCGCAGCGTGTAGCGGCTAACGACGCCAGTTCTGTGTTGGTTTATCAATCTTCTTTGGCTTCCTGCGTAGTGTTCTTGTTTGGCCACCCCTCTTTTAATTTGCTGCTCCCGCAGTCTGTCCATTGTTGTAGATTCACAGTCATCACTTAGTTCTCGCAAAATTCTCACTTCTCGTAGAGCATTCAGAATGTCAGCCTGGTCCATGGCGCGTCCGCCCTCCACAGTAGCCTCACCTGCGAGCTTGTCAGCCCGCTCATTTCCTTGTACTCCCGCATGACCTGGCACGAAGATTAAACTAATCTTTGCCAGCCGAGACCGCTTCAGAGGCAGCAACCATTCTCTTCGGATCGACCCCTCCTCTATCCTCTTGATCATGTTCATTGAGTCGCTAAGGAAACAAGCCCTAGTGAATGTCTGTGTCTCGAGCCATGTTATTGCTTTACTTACTGCCATGACTTCTATGGTCAGGCTACTTGTGGTTTCAGTGAAAGCACCAGAGTCCTCCTTCACAATTCTCCCTCCGGCCCGAGCTGTAAAGGCCCATGAGCTTCTCACATGTCAGGACGACCGACCCATCTGTGTAGATGACCGCGTCACCGTCTAGCGAATTCTCGAAAATCAACGCTTGTACTTCAGCCTCAACAGCAGCCGGATTTTCTTGTCTGCATTTTCTATCTAGTTGGATGCAAACTGAAAAGGATGTGCAGAAGTCTGTTGGCACTTGCACCCACTCCTCGCCAGGTTCTAAGTCCTCAAGTGAACACACCTGTTGAAGAATGTCTTCGGCTTGACCCATCCACGACCGTCCTCTTTTTAACCTGCTGCCCTTCACCTTCCTAATTTCACTATGCAGTGGATGTTGTGTGTTTGCGTTAATTCTGAGGTAGGCGCGTGCCCTGCAAACTTGTATTCTCTCTTCAATGGTTGGAAAATCAAGAAGGTAGCGCATCGCCCTGCATGCTGTATCTCTTGTACATCCAAGAATAATGCGCATAGCTTCATTCTGTATCCTTTCCATCCTTTCTATCTGTTTATGGCTGAGAGTCAGGATTGCCATTGCATACTCCAAAACAGACATGACCAGCCCCTCGTACAGAAGACATAGATGGCGCTGCTCACAGTTTGCTGCCGCCATCACCCGCATCGCTGCCAAACCCCGCTTGGCCTTTGTTATCCCCTGGTCTATGTGCACATTATAAGCAAGGCTTCGATCAAACCGTATGCCCAGGTAATTCATTGCCTGCGTTCTTTCCACCGTCTCTGAACACAGCATTACAGTTGGTGTTGGATTGTTGACAATATGATTATTCAACGAGAACCAAGTCACTGTTGCCTTTGTTGGGTTGACCATTGCCCCAGCTTCATCACACCAAGTACTTATGCGATTGAGTTCGGTTTGTAGTTCCACAGCAACCTCCTCTCTATCCTTACCCTGACGATACACTAAAACATCATCGGCATACGACAATGTCCTGCCAGGTCCAGTGATCTGCTCACTGGTGATTCTCACTGTGTAGGCGTTGAACAGTACCGGAGATAATGGTGATCCCTGTGGTAGGCCAGGATATATTATTGTTGGTTCCGAAGTCCAACTGCCACATCTAAAAACTACTTTCCGTTGGTAGAGGGCTGCAGCGATCCAACTAAGGAGGAATGGACTTATGTTTAGTTCAAGAAGCTGAAACATTAAAAAATCCAGTGGTACTCTGTTGTATGCGTCCTCAAGATCAATCGCTGCAGCAACGGTTTCAGTGCCTGAGTGGAAACCTTCATAGACATCATGGGCAAAGACTGCTGCATTGGTCCAGGTTTCTCTTTTTGGACGGTACCCACCCACGGTAGGTGGGAAAACACCTTGCCTCTCTAGCTGGCTTGATATTTTCCTGGCAATTACCTTCTCCAGCAGCTTGCCTATTGTATTCTGCATGGTTATAATTCGATATCCCTGAATTTTTTTGTGGTCTTTGTCAGGCTTCGGCAAGGGAATCAGATAGCTGTGTAACCATTCCTCCTTGATGCTAGCACTCCCTATACTGTTGTTGTACATGTCTGCTAGTTTCTCTAGCTCATTGTCGGTACACCTATTTATGTCGTCGTATCTTATGCCATCAGGACCTGGAGCACTGTTTTTTGATCGTCGAAGCACAGCCTTGATTTCTTTCACTGTCACTTTGTCTTCCTCCGAAGTGTTCTAGGCCTTGCATCTGTCTGAGGTGACCTCCTTGGCCAGATTTCGGCCTCCCATGTCTGTCTGGTTGCCCTGCTCAAGGTAGCGTTCAAAGAGGGCTTTGCCCTTGTCCTCGTCAGTCCTCTGCCAGGTGAGGTCAGCACCTTGGAAGTCTGAAATGCTCTTATTCTTGACTACACCACTCTGGCAAATCTAACAATGGAAGAAATGGAACGGGCAATGAATACCCTAGAAAAGAAGAAATCACCAGGAAAGGATGGAATCACAAATGAAATGCTAATAGGACTAGGCACTAAGGCAAAAAAGAAACTACTAGCAGTCCTAAATTACAGCTGGAAGAGGGGAATAGTCCCACAGGCATGGAAGGAAGCTATACTAATACCAGTCCCAAAGAAAGGAAAAGACCTGGAAGAACCAAATGGCTATCGACCTATCAGTCTACTTAGCTGTGTAGGAAAATTAATGGAACGCATTATCAATGGCAGGCTAACATGGCATCTGGAAGAAAACCAACTCATAACACCATACCAAGAAGGATTCAGAAAGTACAGATCCACTGAAGATCAAATAGCCTATATAGCTCAGGAAGTAGAGGATTCCTTCCAAGAGAAAAATCACACACTAGCAGTCTGGATAGTGAAGATAAGTGAGGAGAAAACAACATGCACAGTGTTCTCCCTCTCAAATAAAACTCAGCAACCTAAGCTGGTATTGAATGGAAAAATATTGCACCATGAAGAAAATCCAAACTATCTAGGAGTCACCTTTGATCGTCGCCTGACATGGAAAACACAGGTTGAGAAAAATCTAACAAGAGCAAGGCAAAGAATGGCAATCATGAAAAAGCTTGCTGGTACAACGTGGGGAGCAGATGAGAAAGTTCTCAAGAAGTTATATACTGGACGGGTGAGGCCAGTACTGGAATATGGCATTGCAGCTTGGGCAACAGCAGCTAAGTCAAACTTTAACAAAATAAGTAGAGTCCAAAATCAAGGAATGCGAATCATAACTGGAAGCCTGAAGACAACGCCTATTAATGAACTAGAAAAGATCACTTGTTTACAACCAATGCAGGATAGAAGAGATAGCAGAGCCCAGCAACAAGCAGAAAAATTTAGAAGATTGACAGACCACCCTATGTATAAAAGGTTTAGTTGTTTTGGAAAGGGAAGACTGAAGAGTAGCAACTTTGTAGAAACTGCAAAACGAAAGATTAGGGCAGATCCCATACTTAACATATCAACAGTCAACTCCATTTACAATGCAGACAAGTTCCCAGCTTGGAGACAGCAGCAACTGCCTGAGATGATAGAAAACATTCCTGGTATTGAGAAAAAGAACACTCATCATGAAACCGAAAGAAGAGAAATAACCCTAAACTACATAAAAGAACATTACCCAAGCAGCAATTGGACCCATGCATATACAGATGGATCAGCCAAAAATTCAGCAGAGAATGGAGGAGGAGGAATTCTCCTAAATTTAAAAAATGGAGTGAAAAAAACACAGTCAGTGGCAACTGGAAAGTTTTCAAGTAACTTCAAAGCGGAGGTAGAGGCTCTGAAAACTGCAGCAGAAATGCTCTTGATGGAGGAAAATAAAGAGAAGCAAATAGCTATCTTCACAGATGCAAAGTCAGCTGTCTCAATACTGAAGAGCAATAACAGCACAGAAATAGCTGACCTAAGAGCAGCACTCCATGGTCTATGCCAGAAATCCAAAAAAATTGTAATACAGTGGATCCCATCACATTGCAGTATACCTGGAAATGAAGAGGCTGACAGACTAGCAAAAGAGGGCGGACGACTACCACAGCCTGACATAGACATAACCTATAATGAGGCAAAGAGGTTTATAAAAAGCACCTATAGAGCCAAATGGGAATCAGAGCATCCAGGCCACCAGAAGGATGATGCATATTACAAACTCGACCGAAGAGAACAAGTAGCAATCTTCAGACTCCGCACAGGACATAACAGGCTGAAATACCACTTGTTCAATAAACTAAAGATAGGAGATACCGATGAATGTAATTGTGGATCTGGTAAAATGACAGCTAAACATCTGCTGCAAGAGTGACCAATATATGCAGAACAGAGAAAGATATTTTGGCCCACACCTGCTTCATTTGAGGACAAGCTCTATGGAGATATTAACAAGCTCAAGTTGACTGCAGCTTACTTTAACTACATTCAGGTTGACATTTAAAGGTGCATGAAGAAGTATTTAGACTGCCACACTTCATACCACAGGTATGTCGGTTACACAAGCCTCCCAGAGGCATGAAATGGAATATTGCTTGGATAGCAAATCCATTACGTGGAAAGTCCGAATCAAAAGCTCACTGTGTGGGCTTCATAAAAGGTGGAAAAAGTGTCCTAGTGGCACAAAATGGAATATTGCTTGGATAGCAAATCCATTACGTGGAAAGTCCGAATCGAAAGCTCACTGTGTGGATGTCATCTGCAGACTGCATTCTTCTGGTTTCCGGAAGAACAGCCTATGGTGAACGGAAGGCCCAATATACGGAAGTGAGGCTAAGCAGCCATGTGCAGGACGTGACGATTCCTTGGGTGAGCCCAGTACCAGAGCGCTGTGTGTTGGCTCTGCAATTATGGAAGCCTCCTTGGATGGCGGGGAATGCCCATGGTCTGCCCCTGCCTTCCCTTGAGGGCTGACCAGGATGCCTTTGGCTGTTTTATATGGGCCAGCTGGGATGGGAGATAACACAACAGTGAGAGTCTAATGTCCTAAGAAACCCCCGGGAAGGTTAACCCGGTCAACAAATGCCCGCAGAAGTCAGATGTGCCGGCCTAACGGCGCAAGAACGCAGCTCTTCTGTAAACAGGCACAACGCAATCACATCTAAAAAAAAACTCCGGATGAACGAAGAAGAAGAAGAAGAACTTATTTTGTATGTCCTTGTCATTTTTAATGCACACAGATCATATTTAGTGTTTCCTGTTATATACTTGACTTTCTTTAACTTTACCCTCAGTGTGCCTGTAATCAATCTGTGATCACTGTAAGAGCAATATTGATCAGGAAACAAGAATCCTACATGTCTGGGGATTAAGTTCAGACCACTGTGTGTATCCTAGTACATAATTGTATTGCATCTAAGGACAGTATAATTGGACAGCTCATACAGTTGAAGATAAACGGCATAAAGGAGTACTCCCTAGTTACAGCCTCACTCAGTGGGGAAGTCATGTGCACCAGGAGGCTCTTTTATTATCGGGATAATAACACAGACCTGATCCAAAACTCCAGTAATCATGTCAGATAGTGAACCTTGACCTCTCATGCTTATCATCACAACACACAATAATGATGATGGATATTATATTGTAACTTAAAGATTGTAAAACTATGATCAAGGCTATGGCCAGTGTCAGTAAAGGACTAGTTTACACACAATAAGGGACATTGGGCCTATGCTGTTAGACCCATATTGTTATAGACCACTTGGCACTTTTTTTCTACAGGAATTCAAGCACTTTATCGGCGCTGGAGGACTTGCATTGAAGGCAGTGGTGACCATATCGAAAAATGATACATTTGTTCTGTACTTTCTAAGAATATAGTCACCAAACAAAAATGGTTTTCATTTGAAGTTTCCTCATAATATCCAGCTGTTTTGGAATCTGCAGTGTGTGCACAGAATCAAGCTACCAGTCGTTGTTTACATAACTGCCACCAACTGATATGCCTGCCATATTGTGTATGGTAACTTCTAGACTAACCAATTATCATTTTTTTGCTGTTCACTCGCCTTGATCTCAAGCTTAGTCTATACATCTGCTACAACTTCTAGTGCACTGGACTGATTCTTGTGTGTGGATTAGCTTTCCTTATTACCAGTGTCCCTCGTCATCAGGCGAACCCACTCCGACTTCTGAGATACTTGTAATTTACATTCCCCAGTCAACATTTTAGTCCAACTGTCCGGTGTAGGGGCTGAACTTTATATGTTGGCATCAGCACACTGGAAGTTAAAGAACAAACGCTCTTATCCATTCAGCCATGTTGACCTCCGACTAACCAGATATGAAATTCATCATACTCAGGTGACCTTGAGCGAAGTAATGACCCACGGCTGCTGACCGAGGATAATCGTTGAGTTTTCCCTGTAAGTTAGCACTGTGGATGAGTCAGCTTCTGTCTAATGTAGATGTTTGTGTGAGGTCTGCAGTTAGCCTGTCAACATCTCACATAGAGCAGTTATTCATGATCTGTTGTAGGAACTCTCCCCAACCACTGACTCTAACTTAGTCATGGCTCTGATGAACCTGATTGACTGCCAGCTGGATGACTTCAAGGATGAGGCCAAGATTTCACAGCTTGAAGAAAGGGAGATCTTTTCATGGCTTGAGGTAAGCTGGTGATTTTACATCTCACAGCTTGAAGAAAGGGAGACCTTTTCATGGCTTGAGGTAAGCTGGTATTGTGGTACATCCCACAGCTTGAAGAAAAGAAAGCTGGTAGTGTGGTGCATCCCACAGCTTGAAGAAAGGGAGATATTTTCATGGCTTGAGGTAAGCTGGTAGTGTGGTACATCCCACAGCTTGAAGAAAGTAAGCTGATAGTTGTGGTGCATCCCACAGCTTGAAGAAAGATAGATCTGTTCATGGCTTTGGGTAAGCTGGTAGTGTGGTACATCCCACAACTTGAAGAAAGGTAAGCTGGTAGTGTGGTGCATCCCACAGCTTGAAGAAAGGTAAACTGGTAGTGTGGTACATCCCACAGCTTGAAGAAAGGTAGATCTATTCATGGCTTTAGGTAAGCTGGTAGTGTGGTACATCCCACAACTTGAAGAAAGGTAAGTTGGTAGTGTGGTACATCCCACAGCTTGAAGAAAGGTAGATCTGTTCATGGCTTTAGGTAAGCTGGTAGTGTGGTACATCCTACAACTTGAAGAAAGGTAAGCTGGTAGTGTGGTACATCCCACAGCTTGAAGACAGGGAGATCTTTTCATGGCTTGAGGTAAGCTGGTAGTGTGGTACATCCCACAATTTGAAGAAAGGTAAGCTGGTAGTGTGGTATATCCTGCAGCATGAAGAAAGGCAGATCTGTTCATGGCTTGAGGTAAGCTGGTAGTTGTACATCCCACAGCTATGATTGAGTTTGTGCATTTGGTCCGGTGCCATGTAGTAATACATGCTTGTGGTCATAAGTTTTTGCCTTGTTCTGTGTAAAGTATTTTCCATTTATTTGACTTTTGTCAAAGTAGTAACTTTCTGATCTCTGCAAAAGTTGGTCACTCAAAGAGGTCAAATTTGTCTTTCTTGCAAAGATGTGAGAAGTGTGAAGTGGACACACTGGGGTTTTCTGTGGTAGAGTTCTGCCCAGCTACAAGTTCAGATGTTGGAGAGAGCTTTAGTTGTAAATGTTCCTGTATTAGTCAACTCCTGTATGAATGAATATGTCCATCTTGGATGTTGTTGTTTATGTAATGATAATGAAGTTGTCTCAAGTCATCATATAAAATGCATGACAATTTATTTTTTGGTTTTTAGATACGATTTCATGTTTTCGTAGTTTGTTTATCGCTTGTTTATTTGTTTGTGGATGAAGACTTTGATTGGAATGTTCAACTGTTTACTTCTTTTTCGTTTGTCAAGCTCCCAAGTTACACTTCACTTTCATTTGTTTTAGTTGACACGAAAAAGACATTATGAAATTAACAAGGTGCTGGCATTTCAAACAGAAGCTTTGCTGCACACAAAAGCACAGGCCACTATATCACCACATGCATGTCTCTAGGCAAACATGCATAATCTGTTATTATTTGTATGCGAATGATGATGATGATGACTGATGCTTGATGATGATGGTGATTGATGATGATGATGATTGATGCTGATTGGTGTTGATGATGGTGATGATTGATGATGATTGATTGATGATGATAATGATGATGACAGTCAAGGTCCATTTTACATGCCTTCAGGTGCATTGGAGCCAGACCCATATTGTTATAGACCAAACAGCACTCGGTGGCGGATGTGGTTGGTATCTTGCTGGCCGCCTTTAATTCCCAAGAAACCAGCCTGATGTGGGTCAAGGCCACTGTTGTGGCAGGCGAGAGTCTAGCTGCTACGCCACCATAGGATGATGATAGTGGTTCATGATTATTGAATGTGTTATTATTGCATTACCGGCTTTGTGGTGAAGGGGTTATGGACACAATTTGTAAAATCCCACGTACCGCATTCAAAACACAGTTGCTGGCAATTTGGCAACAAACCGCTTGCGTTGGTTTTCATACAATGGTATGAGCGCTGGTCGTTCAGAAAGCAATGGCAAACCACTGAACGTGAACTTGCCATGAATTAACAAACAGACAAAAAATGCTGGGTTGCCTGTAAAGAACTACTTTTGCATTAGCTGTAAAAGCTACAGGTCAATGTACAAAAAATGAATGGCGAAATTGTACTCCTGTCATTCTTGAAGTCATCTACTGTGAGAGATCTCCACCAGAGATAACAAGACCATATCGCAGCGGTAGCCAATTCAGCCTCTTTCTAGTTTCTGACTGCTAGGATGTTTAATATGTAAAATGTGTACACAGGTCCTCCTAGTTTTTCCACTGTATCCAAGAAGACTAGAGATCCGACCTCCCACCACCCACCAGGATCAAGGGGTGCCCATTGATACACTTCAATCCATATTTAATTTTACTACTTTACCAAATAAACCAGATGTCGTTGTTATTACTGGAACTCTTTATGTGAAAAGTGCTGTATTTTTGACAATGTGTATACATATATACACCCACACACGCACAGACAGAGAGTTTGATCATGGAAACAGAAATGCAGTTGCAGGAAGTGGTGGACACAATTGCTGCAGAAATTCACAACAAAGGCCTGTATCTAAACAGCAGAAAAACAGATGTATTCGTAATCACAATAACAAAGAAGTCCTCTAGTAATAAATGAAGTAATGATAAAACAAACAAGTCTAAATATCAGGGTACCTTGAACATATGATAGTGAAAATGTCTTAAACAGCTGACATGTAGAACACCTGAAACCAGAGTGACAATTTATTAGATGAAGATTATTGTATGCAACATCTTTGTCAATAAAGGTCAGGAAGACACTTCTTTAGAGTTGTATAGACCAAGTTCTGATGTCAGTAAGTGAATTACAGGCAATCATCATTTCAGGGATACTTGGTGGTTATGGAGATGTGGTTCTAGAGAAGAACTCCTGGACAAATAACAAGAGTAAAGGTGATGCCTTGAAAGAAAAGAACGCATTAAGAAACCTGGTTACTTGCATTAGAAGTAAATATGTACATTCTTTGGAATAAAATAGAATCTTATCTCATCTCATCTTGTTCCTCTTGTACATTAATAAAATGGCTGAAATGGAAATACATCATAACACATTTTGAGGGGAAAATATCAGGAGAAGACCTAGCGAGATGTTGAATATCCTAACACTGAAGGCAAGGAGGAACATCTCTATAAAATTATTGGCAGTACAGTAGACAAAAGGTTGTGGACAAAGTTAGTCAACCAACATCTTTTAACATGGAACAATAAGAAGAAGAAGTACATACATATCCGTGGATCAACACAGGTGTACACTTATGCATACAGACAAACCAGAGAAAGTAGAAAACACAAGGTCAAGGTATCAGTTCCAACTAACAGATCCTAATGAAACATTTTCCAGAGCATGTTCTTCTTTGCCTTGACCTGGTCTGTGGGAGCCAGCTGTGACGACAAGGGCAGGTTCCGATTTGATAAACTTGTGAGAGAGTTAATCTCGGTGAGTATGTGTTTTTCTGACCAATGTGTGTGATCGTGTAGGCATCAGCTGATCAGAGATACCTGGCACATATCAGAGCTACCATGCACAATCATAGACACCACACACAATTATAGACATCACACAGAATCATAGACACCACAGAATCATAGACATCACATACAATCATAGACACCACATACCATCATAGACACCAAGACATCCTCTGTGTGGAGGTGAAATGTTAGCTTACTGTGTGTGGAGGTGAAATGTTAGCTTTCTGTGTGGATGTGAAATGTTAGCTTAGCCCATCTGTGTGGAGGTGAAAAGACTAATATAACGCTTTGTATGCATCATCATGTCCATATGTATAATAAATATTTACACAAACACAAAGTGAAACATTGTAAATGGAACACCATACATGAAATACATTTCACACAGGATAGACAACTTAAGTTTCATCTATGTTTAGTGATAAATGTGGATCAGAAAGCATCTTCAATTTGGGAATTGATAGATGGGTGGGTTTGGTTGGGTAGGTGGTGAGAGAGATAGCTGAATGAATAGGAAGGAAGGGAGGGAGTGAGGGATGAACCAATAGAGAGATGGACAGATACAGATGGATACAAATGCCAGAAAAATAGTCAAACAATAGTTCAGTGAGTTTCTAAGATCTGTCAATATATTACGGTTAATTAAATGTTAAATGTGTTCCATGTTATATCTGTGATGCTTATGCTTATTTACACAAAGAAGTGATCTTTCCGCAGGGTGGGATGACAGAAGAAACCAGGAAAGAAATCTGCCTGGTAGACTCAGTGGAACCTCCAATGAAGCCTTATGTTATTCCATTCCCACCTAAAGGCAAAGTCTATGACTACAGGTTTGTCAGAGAGGTAAGCATGTGCCAGATAGTAGTGATGAATTTATGGTATTCTCATCACTGAACACTGAAAGTCAACATGTCTATGCATATTCTAAAATATAAAAATAAATTCGCTTAAAAGTCGAAAGGGTCGACTTCATTGCACTGGGTTTTATCCCATATGACTCGGTCTCTTTCTGCAGCATGAGCTGCTGAAAGAGTCTCAGAGCATGAACTTCGTAGCTGCAGTGACGAACCCAGGAGTCTAAAAAAAAAAAAAGCACACGTGAGCCGAAGGACGTGGCCTGGAATCGAACCCACAACTTTCGCAGCCTGAGCCAGATGGCTTGACCACTTCGCCATGGAGACTCCCTAAAATATTATACAGGGTGAAGCCATAGGCCACTAAACAAACCATTGAAAAAAAGAATTAATGCTGTTTTACTTTGGGTAGATAGAAAATTGTGCTTGTGTGTTACCAGAACTCTTTAGGGAAGCATAGAATAGTAACATTGTAACCTACCATGCGTACCCACCTCATTTGTCATTGTATTCATTATGGACTCAAAGAGTATGCTTAGTAAGGTGGAGAAAGGAATGTTTCATGTGGAATGGCTCACCTCGCTTGTGGGACCAGGTGGAGAAGGTGCAAGAACAGATTGAGAACCTGTATGTGGAAAGAATGAGATTGCGGGGGATTGGCAGGGGTTCTGGAAGAATTTCAAAACTGAGAGGAAAGACCAGGAGAGCTTTCAGTCAGATAGTGGTGGGAACAATTAGTAGTGTGACTCTTCACTGGCTGTTGAACGAGGGGACGGAGTGTGTATTGGAATGTCCTGAGTGCAGTGATGTCAGTTCTTAGCTCAACTCAGATCAACTTGCCAAGTCTGCAATATATGAAGGCGAACTACTGAACATAAACTTGACCAGGAATCACAAGGAGCCAAAAGATGCTGGAGTTGACTGTGACGTCCTGTAAAGGATATGCAGCTAACTTTAACACTTCACCCCCTAACAGCAGTAGCTGCTTTGAAACAACCTTTATATATATATACATGTTCAGGGTTAATGTAGCTTCTTTCGTATAGTTATGATCTCGCTGTCATGCTTAATTTGTTTAGGTTATTGAACCTTTTGAAAGGTAAATGCATTTTTTTCCAGGGACCTGGAAAATGGATACCTTGGACTGAGGAACTGAAGGATGCCCCACCAATCCCCAGGGAGTCCCTGTTTAATGAGATCATTGTGCCAACAGTGGACACAGTCCGATACACAGTTCTAATGGACATGATGATTCAGCACAATAAGCCCTGCCTGTTTGTTGGGCCCACTGGGACTGGCAAGAGTTGCTACATCACTGTAAGTATCCGTGTGTTCATGATTGATTGCAGCTGATTAGAGCAAGTCACATCACGTCTTCATGATGCTTGATTTGGTTAAACATTGAAACTGTCAAAAGTTCTTACAGCTGCTTTTTTCTATCCGCTTTCCCTAGTATACCTTTCAATGTCCAAGAGCTTTCTGAAAAGACCTTATTTGGGCAGCATGCTAGGTGTTGTTGCCATTCTCCTAATCTGTTGCTTGTGAGGCTACCTCAGGCCCTGTTCCCACTGTATGTAGATGCTTGTACTGTTTGTAAAGTCTACCTTAGGCCCTGCTGCCCAGTGTATTTAGATACCTGGACTGTTTATGTTCTACTGCCTGGGGGTAATCAAAGTTACAGAAAAGTCATGTGACTTGTTGACTTTTGATGCCATCCATTGCTGACATTGCGCCCGCTTGCTTCCTGATGTCATCATTCCTGATATTACCTCTTCTTCTCTCATTAATATTCTTCTCCAGCATTTCATATGTTGTTAAAATTCTTATTTTATGTCTTGTAATGTCCTCTGGGCATTGGGTTGCAGCCTGAAGACACTGAAATAATGAAACTTATGGAAGGAACATCACCAACCAGAGCTCCATCTTAGCCGGTCCATGTTTGTTGTGCTGAATCATAACCTGGTTATTTCATAACATGTCTGTGGCACAAGCTGCTGGTGTCTGAGCTGGACTAGGGCAGGAGAGCCCTGCAACATGGTCCCACTGAAGATGGTACAGGCTCAGGAATAGCCTCACTCAATTGATGCAAGCCCTCGTTTGGGCTCAGGTGATCTAAATGAAAATGCATTGGCCTTCAGAGTTAAAAGTCAAGTCTTCCAGAGGATGTACAACAACAATGGTGTCCTGCTGTCGTTGTCCACTTCTGGCACTGTTATGGGTTTCTGACCTCCTTACCTCCCTCCTGACCTGATTAAGGGAATGTGTTGTATCAGTTGAAACCAAATGGGGTTTATAAAAATTGTTAGTCCTGTCCATGGCAGGAGTGAACCAGTTAACTTTTAAGCCCAGAGCAGACACTGAATCTTTTCACCCACATCTCATTTCTGATGTCAGTGTTACACATGAACTGTGAACAGAACAGACAGTGAGTCTTCTCAGCTACATCTGCCTTCTGATGTCAATGTTACACATGAACTGTGATCAGAACAGACAGTGAGTCTTCTCAGCCACATCTGCCTTGTGATGTCAGTGTTACACATGAACTGTGATCAGAACAGACACTGAATCTTCTCAGCCACATCTGCCTTCTGATATCAGTGTTACACATGAACTGTGATCAGAGCAAACATTGAATTTTCTCAGCCACATCTGCCTTCTGATATCAGTGTTACACATGAACAATGATGCATTAACTGAGTAAGTGCCAGGGGATGATTAATCATCTTTACCAACTTGCCATATCTGCCACGGGCTTATATACAGTAGTTTTCCCTACACCATCTCCTTTAATTTGAGATATAATACAACATGTCTGATATCAGTGTTACACATGAACAATGATGCATTAACTGAGTAAGTGCCAGGGGATGATTAATCATCTTTACCAACTTGCCATATCTGCCACGGGCTTATATACAGTAGTTTTCCCTACACCATCTCCTTTAATTTGAGATATAATACAACATGTCTGCTACCATATTAACATTTAAGTCATAACTGTGTCACACCCCTACTTCCCATTTTTCGCCATCCATTTTTGTGTGGTCCAAATTTTCTTTTTGTTTGGTACAGAATATGTTAATTATTACCAGCTTGACATCTATTTTACCCATGAATTGTGATACATTAATTATTACTTGATATATCCGTCTTCCGGTCGCTAACATGGCGGTTAGACGTTGAACCGTTAAGGCCTGTGGCGTGTTTATGCTTGCAGCTACGGTTTGCAATTGCATTTTCCTCATGTTGGACTGGTAGTGCATGGTTCCGTCGCCCTGTTACTGAGTGAGGGCATGGGCGACACTGTGTGCTGTGAAATTCGTGTGGAATGCTTTTACATCTGTCCTGTACAAACTGTACAGTGACCTGCATGTTCGGAACAGTGGCTACCGGCTGTTGCTGTTGCTGAATTGACTGAGTTGCCTTTTCGGTTCACAAGTGCATTTTTCAGGAGACTCCCGGGAGTTGGCGCTGAAGCTGCGGAGTTTGTGCTTTATGCAACACTTTCGGTGGGTCGCCCTGCAGTAAAAGACCGAGCCATGTGAGAAAACCCGGGTCAATGAGGTCTTTCTGGTGACTGCCGAGTCCATCGACGAGGAACTGTGGTTTTCGTGGATTAATTTTGTGTTGGCACTCTAGTGGCGGCATTATGCACATTGTACCTGTGCAGGCTGTTGGATTGCCGAGACTCCTGCCTATTCCACTTTTCACATTGGACAGTGGGGAGCATTTTGTGTGATATTCACTGGCACAGGAATGGAGCATAATGGGGACGACCCGTTGCCATGAAGTTGGAACCTCGACTAACTAACTTACTTGATATCCACTTTACACAGGAAGTTTAATACATTAATTATTACTTGATTACCAGCTTGATGTCCATTTTACACATGAATTGTGATACATTAATTATTACTTGATTACCAGCTTGATGTCCATTTTACACATGAATTGTGATACATTAACTGATTCGCTGCCGACCGCCAACCGATTGCCGAACAGTCTCAACTGTTTTGTCCCTTCGTTAATATATTGCCAAGATTTATGCGGTCCGTTTGTTTCTTTCGTTTGCGATCCCTTGCTCAATTTTAATACTCTGAAACGAATTTTTACGCCGAAAGAAGGTTTTTCATTTACATAGGCCACGAGTAATTGAGATTTGGTGACTAAATTGTGTGGATTTGTTTCCAAGTTGTGTTAAAAAAGCTGTAGTTACTCGCGGTTTTAGGAATTCCATGGGTCCTTGATTTTCGGCCTCATTTACATCAGATAAAAGTTTTAAACAATGTTAGATTGTAGTTATTCTTATTTAAAGGAAATTTGGAGAACGATTCTAAACTGATAGCACACGTTAAATGTTAGTTAGTCGACAGATCATCCTCGTTGCACATCGAACCATTCAGTCCATAAGTGCTCGGATCCCCTCCTCAGCAAATCCCGCAGCGTGTAGCGGCTAACGACGCCAGTTCTGTGTTGGTTTATCAATCTTCTTTGGCTTCCTGCGTAGTGCTCTTGTTTGGCCACCCCTCTTTTAATTTGCTGCTCCTGCAGTCTGGCCATTGTTGTAGATTCACAGTCATCACTTGGTTCTCGCAAAAGTCTCACTTCTCGTAGAGCATTCAGAATGTCAGCCTGGTCCATGGCGCGTCCGCCCTCCACAGTAGCCTCACCTGCGAGCTTGTCAGCCCGCTCATTTCCTTGTACTCCCGCTTCAGAGGCAGCAGCCATTCTCTTCGGATCGACCCCTCCTCTATCCTCTTGATCATGTTCATTGAGTCGCTAAGGAAACAAGCCCTAGTGAATGTCTGTGTCTCGAGCCATGTTATTGCTTTACTTACTGCCATGACTTCCATGGTCAGGCTACTTGTGGTTTCAGTGAAAGCACCAGAGTCCTCCTTCACAATTCTCCCTCCGGCCCGAGCTGTAAAGGCCCATGAGCTTCTCACATGTCAGACGACCGACCCATCTGTGTAGATGACCGCGTCACCGTCTAGCGAATTCTCGAAAATCAACGCTTGTACTTCAGCCTCAACAGCAGCCGGATTTTCTTGTCTGCATTTTCTATCTAGTTGGATGCAAACTGAAAAGGATGTGCAGAAGTCTGTTGGCACTTGCACCCACTCCTCGCCAGGTTCTAAGTCCTCAAGTGAACACACCTGTTGAAGAATGTCTTCGGCTTGACCCATCCACGACCGTCCTCTTTTAACCTGCTGCCCTTCACCTTCCTAATTTCACTATGCAGTGGATGTTGTGTGTTTGCGTTAATTCTGAGGTAGGCGCGTGCCCTGCAAACTTGTATTCTCTCTTCAATGGTTGGAAAATCAAGAAGGTAGCGCATCGCCCTGCATGCTGTATCTCTTGTACATCCAAGAATAATGCGCATAGCTTCATTCTGTATCCTTTCCATCCTTTCTATCTGCTTATGGCTGAGAGTCAGGATTGCCATTGCATACTCCAAAACAGACATGACCAGCCCCTCGTACAGAAGACATAGATGGCGCTGCTCACAGTTTGCTGCCGCCATCACCCGCATTGCTGCCAAAATTTTATTATGCCTGTTTTGAGGCACAACACGTTAAATGTGTTTTTTTCCGGTTAAAATGTATTATTTATGAATGTAAACAAACTAACTCTTAGCCGCTAACCGTGAAGGTTTGTCATCATGTTGAATTAGCTGATGGGCCACACTTGTGCCCCTAAAGTTTGCTTTGCCTATCACAAAGTATTTAAGAAGTATTTAAATAATTAAATTAAAAGAATAATAATTATAACTAACTAAAAAATAGCGTACATTTTGTGTTTATCGGCAGAAAACGGCCAAAACATGTCTCGTGATTTCCCGACATTTTCCATTTTATGTGACAATGATGAGCTTCAAAATAGGATGTTTTTATTGTAATTTATTGGTGTTATGGAGCCGTTCTAGTGATTTTTGTGTAGCAAAGTGGTGTAGTTATCATAATTCAGTAAGTTTCATTGGATTTTAAACACCGTCGGATCAGTAGCGCCTTGGTAAGTGGAAATTTCACGTACTTGTCACCTCTGTCATCAATTTATTTTTTACAACATCTGCTAATATTATTATTATATTTCTAACTTTTAGCAACAGTAGCAATACCAATGTGTTCCTTGTGCAATGTCCTTTAATTTGATATATAATACAATATATTTACTACCATTTTAACAATGTTTAGACCAATATTGTGGCATACACCTACTTCCCATTTTCTGCCATCAATTTCTGCTTGGGCAAAACCCATGTTTTGTTTGGCACTCAATCAGTTAATTATTACTTGATTACCAGCTCGATGTCGAATTCACACATGAACTGTGATACTTTATTTATTGCTTGATTACACCAGCTTGATGTTCGTTGTACACATGAATTGTCCAGCAGGTGCTTTAACAAATTTGATAGTGAACTGAGCTGATAATGTAGTGAGCAGGATTGGACACAGGTTTGACACTTAGGCACTATCACCTGCAAAAGTGAGGGAAACATTGGCCACTGGTTCCTCCATGATTTCTGAAGTTTAAAGTGGGATCATAGACCAATAGCAAGAAACTGCTTCAGGACACTTTAAAATCTATTTTACCATGATATCCATCTTACACATGAATTGTGGTTACAGTTAGTTGCATATCCTTTACAGAACATCGCAGTCAACCCCATCATTTTTTTTTGCTTTTTGTGATCTCTTGGCAAGCTTACGTTCCGTAGTTTGCTATTGCTTTCTGAACAACTGGCACCCATACCATTTCATAAATAACGACACAAGATGGTCTGCTGCCAAATCGCCCGCAGCTTTGATTCGAACACGGTGTGCAGGATTATGAACTGCATCCATAACCCCTTCACCACGGAACAGGTCGACCACGAATTGTGGTACATTAATTAATTACTAGTTTGGTGTCAATGAAATAAAATGTCATGTTGTTACTGTTTGCCTTGCAGGATTTCTTGTTGACCAAGCTGGACAAAGAGATGTACAAACCCAACATCATCAACTTCTCCGCCCAGACCAGCGCCAGTCAGACACAGAACATGATCATGTCCAAGCTGGACAGGAGAAGAAAGGGTGTCTATGGACCTCCACTGGGCAAAAAAGCAGTATGTTCATTTTTTCATTTTATTGTCTTGTCTTGGACCTGTTATTACTGAATGCCAGCTCTTGATGTCTGTCCACAAGGATTGTCATGTCGGGTTATTCAGACCAAAATGTTGCTTTTCTTATGAACACTGGTAGTTGCTTCTGAACATGTCACTCCACACATTTCTGATTTGTGACCTGCCTAGAAACTTAAGCATGGGATGATAATGCGATGATTTTCCCTTGATGTTCACATCCATGTAGATGGTTGTGGCTTCCACTTCTGGCAACAGTTTGCGGTTGTCAGGACAGGTGAGTCCTGCCTGAATACCTTGGTGTGTGCAGGTGCAGAATTCACCACCAGTTCTGGTGGATACTCATATAAAATGAAACAAAAAAGTATGTTAAGTTCCTACGGCATAATAAGCACAAACACATGTCTAAGGACCACCTGGGAAGGCTGGTCCAGTCAACAAATGATATCCAACATTTCTGTTATAACAACTGTTTTTAAGAACAATATTCAATTACCTAAACTACCCACACTCTTGTGTGCTGCCCATCCTCTGCCCTTTTGAAGATGCACTTAGGTGTCTCGCTGCATCGAGCTAAGACAATGATAGAATTTCTCATTCTCTTCTAGACCAAGCCCTAAGCCTTGGTTGGTAACTGGTCTAGGATCAAAGTTCTGAAAGGTGGACAGTTAGAGCATTGCTTTGCTGATCCATCAGCTTCTGCAGCTTATCTTGTTCCAGATGCATTAGTGTTACCTTTCCTCTTGAGTAAACTAGGCAGGCAGAGAGAGGGATCATGCTGCATGGGCAACACATGGTCTCTACAATTAAGCCCAGGCTTTGTGCTGTGGAGAGGTATAACTCCATCCCTTGACCAACCACCATGGGTTGTAGTTATTATGCCTGTCTTGAGGCACAATGTAACAAGTCTGTCACGATGGCAAGGTGCCAGTAGAGGATCCAAATAGACTGGAACTGTGAATTTCTGTTATCAGTAAGCCCACTAATCCTGGAATAGTTACATGCACCTATAACACCGATACTACTCAAGTGTGATCCGGGCCCAATTCGGAGAGCAAAGAACAGTAACACTGTAACCTACCAAAACTTCATAAGAGGTGTGACCAAGGAGGGTTAGCATGGGACCGGCTACCTCATCCCTTATTTGTAAATCCAACTGCTCATGAACAAGTTTTCTGAGTACTTGGAGTGAGGTTGTTGAGTGTTTCATTATTTCATTTAGATTAACATTAATTTCTCCTATGGTAACAGTTTCATTGTTTCATTTAGATTAGTGTTAATTTCTGCTATGGTAACAGTTTCATTGTTTCCACTCTGAAGGTAGTCTTCATTGATGACCTGAACATGCCCATGAGAGAGACATATGGTGCTCAACCTCCTATAGAACTTCTGAGGCAGTGGCTTGATCACTGGAACTGGTATGACCTCAAAGACACATCCAGCATCAAACTGATCGATCTTCAGTTTGTGGGAGCCATGGGCCCACCAGGTTTGAGAACTGCTCTTGTTTATAAATAAATCTTGGGGTTGAACATGTTTCCAGTATATAAGAATGTGTAGATTGAATAAATGCGCAAGTGGCTGATCAGCCATGCAGTTCTGTTATTTGTGGAATGCAAGAAGTATTGCTGAGACTGTTACAGAAATATGAATAACATTACAATAGCACCCTGACACCCTACCATTGTCACCTGTGTACTGTCTTAATTTGTCTCATTTTTTGCATAAAATTAATTTCATTCTATAAGCAAATGCCAGAAGCTAGTCTGTCATCAGTATCATCCTGGTCATCCTCATCATCATCATTCTCCTCATATAATCCTCCTCCTCCTCCTCTTCATCCTCATCATCATCATTCCCCCTAATCCTCATCCTCCTCCTCCACTTCATAATCATCCTCCTCATCATCCTCCTCATCATCCTCATAATCTTAATCCTCATCATCATCCTTATCCTCATCATCATCCTTATCCTCATCATCATCATTATCCTCCTCTACCTCATCATCCTCCTCATCCTCCTCATCATCCTCCTCCTCCTCATCATCATCATCATCCTCATCCTCCTCATCATTATCATCCTCATTGTCATCATCATAATCATCATCACCTTCCTCATCCTCATCATCATCAGGTTAGTTGTCTGAAGACTGGTGTTGAATTCATGTAATCTCCTCTGTTATCAGAGAGTGTGTGACGTAGTTGTTTCTGAGACAGTCCTCTGTTACTTTCTCTCTGGATGCTGCCTTCTAGTGTTCTCAGAGGTAGACCCCATTTCTCATATTTTCATGTATTCAGCAAATATGGTGAGCAGCTGTTGTGACTGTACGTAATTATAAAAATGAAAACAAATTACCATAATGCACTTATTTCAGTTCCTATCTGAGAAGCTTAACAATACTTATTACTTCTAGGTGGTGGCCGCAACCCAATCACTCCCAGATTCCTACGCCATTTGAACACTGTCACCATCAATGAGTTTGACGATGAAACCATGGTGACCATCTTCAAGAGCATCATGGACTGGCATATCAGCGCAAGGTATATACCAAGAACTTTGGTCACTTGTCATTTCTGCGCACCTGTCAACCTACTGAAACAAACACCTCAATTTGTCTATACTATACTATACTATACTATACTATACTATACTATACTATACTATACACTATTATATTTCAAAGCAATGCTTTCCCATTTAAATTTGGGAAAAAAAAAAA
>JACEFZ010008990.1:0-32445 GCA_014155875.1 Cepaea nemoralis | reverse complement strand
AGTGGCAAGGCTAATTTTTTCCCGCTTGCTCAATTTGAACTCAAGCATAGACCACCACGTGCTACTACTTCTAGTGCAATGGACTAATTTTTGTGTGTGAATTAACTTTCCCTATTACCAGTGTCCCTCGCAAACACGCGAACCCACTCATATATATATATATATATAGTAAGAAGATTATGTCAGGTTTTAGTCAGATATGACTGAGCTACCGTATGACAGTAGAAGGTACTACCTACTTTCTGTCAGCGCCGAATGTTGGGCGGCGCTTACCAAACCCAACACCCCACATTGTGCCAACGGCTTCGGGCGGAAGAGCGCAATTGGGAAGGTACTAGCCTTATCCTGGTGCGAGGAAATGCAACCAAAAGACAAAATAAGTCATGGCATGGGCAGACCAGGCCCTAAGCCTTGGTTGGCAGCTGGTCTAGGATCGAAGCTCCGACAGGCGGACAATTAGAGCATTGCTTTGCTGGTCTACCCCGAATCACTGTGCGGCTTCCGTCAGAACCTGTCTACCATTGATATGATATTCTCATTGCGACAGATGCAAGAAAAATGCCAGGAACAAAATCAGCCACTGTTTATTGCCTTTATTGACCTCACAAAGGCATTCGATTTGGTCAGTCGTGAGGGTCTGTTCAAAGCACTAAAGAAGATTGGCTGCCCTCCAACTTTTCTGTCCATTGTGGAATCGTTCCACACAGGCATGAAGGGTATAATCAAGTTTGATGGCTCAACTTCAGAAGAGTTTGAAATCAAGAGTGGAGTTAAGCAAGGTTGTGTACTAACCCCCACCTTCTTTGGGATATACTTTTTAATTCTACTGAAATATGCCTTTCGTGATCAGGATGACGGTATATAAATTCACTCACGCTCAGATGGTGGCCTCTATAATGCTCAGAGATTGAAGGCCAAGACCAAAATTAGCAGGGTACTAATCAGAGAGTTGCTTTTTGCGGATGACACTGCGATTACGACCCACTCTGAGGAAGAATTACAACATCTACTATCTGCATTCTCCAATGCTTGTTCTGAATTTGGTTTAACAATTAACAAAAAGAAGACACAGATTATGTCACAAGGTGCACATGGTGTACCATCAACCTTTATTGACGACGCCGAACTGGAGATAGTAGACCATTTTACATATCAAGGATCAGAGGTAAATAGCAAATTATCCCTCGATCAGGAAATCAACATCAGGATTGGCAAGGCAGCAACAACAATGAACATGTTAGCAAAAAGAGTCTGGGAGAACAGAAAGCTTACTGCCAAAACAAAAGTCCTCGTCTACCAAGCCTGTGTCCTTAGTACTCTTCTTTATGGCAGTGAAACTTTGGACAACGTACTCACGCCAAGAGAAACGTTTAAACAGCGTTCATATGCGGTGTCTGCGAAGAATACTTGGTATTAAGTGGCAAGACAAAATCACAAATACTGAAGTATTGGAAAGATCAGGTTGTGTGCTCAGTCTTCGTAGACTTAGATGGATAGGACACGTTAGGAGGATGGATGATGGTAGAATACCAAAAGGCATCTTTTTTTGTGAATTACAGATGGGTAAGAGATCTCAGGGTCGGCCTCTACTACGATACAAAGATGTGTGTAAGCGGGACATGATTGATACAGGCATTGATAATGCACATTGGGAGCAAGTCGCCGCTGAACGTGTTGCATGGAGGGCAACTATCAGAAATGGAATAAAGACAAAGGAGAAAATGATTGCAAATAAAGCACACACAAAGCGTGAGAGACGTAAGATGGTGCAAAATGGTGGAAATGACCATGTTTTCACATGCACCTACTGTGGGCAAACATTTGCAGCAAGAATTGGCCTTACCAGCCACACTCGCCACCGCCATGGATCGTAGTTATTAAGCCTTTTTGAAGCACAATGTACCAAACTATCGTCTGTCAAGACGGAAAGGTGCCAATGAATGAGTAAAAGGAAGAAATATAATTAATTAATGAGAACAAAATTACTCATTGCATGCTGCATATGTAAACAATAGATAACCCATAAGCAGCAAGAAGATGTTTCCTATATATTGTTACAGGTAGTTTGTGACCTGGGTACTCACCACAACTTCCAATGCTATACCTGTTTTATATATGCTATTAACTGCCAATTTAAACAATACATACACCAAATATAACACATTTTAACAGTTTCTAGTCCACATTTATTAAATTAGGGTATTTCAGATCTCCATCGTGAATAAAAGAAGCATTAATACTACCATCAATTATAACATTTTCGTTCTTTATGTGTCATCTTGTGGTGCTTCACATAACCAGTTTAAGTTGAATAAAGTAACTTCAAATGTAACAATAAGATGCATGCCTTGAAAGATGCATAAATGAAACATACACCATAATTTATAGCCAGTCAGCACTCGATGGGTGATGTGGTCAATATCAAGTGGGCTGACTTTACTTCCCAAGACATTTCCTGCTGCCTGTTTTATGATGGTTGACTTTGGAGCCTTCATCAATTTTTTAAAAAAAAATGCACTTTTGTGTATTCAAATACATGATTTCTGGGCCAACAGGCAAGCATGCTAGTCACTTCACTGCCATGGCTACCAACCACCACTACATACACCTTATTTTATTGTAAGAGAACAGCTGTAATAGAAAGCTGATCAAATACAAGTTTGCCAAGAGACATCTCTTACAACAGCCTTGCAAGTCACACTCCAAGAGAAGTGTTTTGAAAACCCCAACAGAGGAAAAATTAAATGTTCAAAGAATATTATCCTGCAACAATCAATATCACTACAAGTTATGTTGTTTCTCATTACCAAAGACATTTGTAGTCAGCTACTGGTCACAGAGCCACTCAGCTTTAGCATAATCAACAGTGAACAACAGAAGAAGAAGAAGAAGAAGAAGAAGAAGAAGAAGAAGAAGAAGAAGAAGAAGAAGAAGAAGCATAATCAACAAACTTTGTTTACTTCGCAAATGTCAATAATTGTAATATTATTATTAATGTTGTTAAATTAATGTTTGTTACAAAGAATAAACATTTTTAGTTTATTACACAAGAGCACACAACTCGGGGTATCCCACCACCAGTTAAAAAAAGTTAGTTAATCAAATTAACCCAGTGAATTGTGAAATATGATAAACTAAATTATATTCTTACACCAGAAAAGAACAACAGCACAAAGCAAATAAATGTTACACTTTGTTTGTAGTGTACCATGCACGGAAGGGAGTCAACACACGCATTGATCCATGACGCCGGAGAACGTAATTTGTGGAGTAGCATGATCGCCCACGCCAGCCTTAAGGCACCGGATGATGATTACAATGATGCGATCACATTTTGTGTTTCATTGTGTACAATTGACTTTCGATAATGTACATTGCTTATGATCAATTTATGGTCGTTGTAACAGTCTATGCTTGGTATAGTTTTGTGCGACTTTTAAGGCATTTCGAAATCTTCGGTTGATGAGGATGTAATCAATCTGATTTCAGATCTTATGGTCAAGTCTAATCCATGTCCATAATCTAATTGGATAAATGCGAAACTATAGCCAGAAAATCGCGAACGACAAGATTAACGCAGGTTCAAGAGGTTTTTCTTCCATGTTGCATGGTTGTAAGCTGTCGGGAATTTATTTCTCGAAACAAATCTAAATTTTTTTTCGGCAAAAAGGTAAGAGAGTTTATAGTTTAGCTTGTAAATGATCGAAATTTTCTTTCTTTAGTGTGCATTTTGTAACTCTGTGTCCAATTTTACATATAAGTATAGACGTTCAATAAGATTCACGATCTTGAGAATGATAATGGATCATAATTAATGATTGAGTTGAGCTTTCATTTATTTAGTATTTTTTACTCAGTATTAATTATTCATTATTACTACCAAATGAGTAGCACTTTTACTTTTAGACAATATTCAAAAATGGAGTTTTCACTTATGACGTCAATTCTAAGCAGAGTTATTAATATTTAATTATTTGTGTGTCGTGATCTACAACAGGGAAGTGCAAATGAATCTGAGCAAATGAGCAGTTCTGCTCGCGGCAAAGTAAAATTGGGAGCTAAGAACATTACATTTTTCTTTCTATTACTGTGCAGCTTGTTTATTTTTAAAGAAACCTCATAGTAGCAGGAACGATCCTGATTTTAAATTTGAGTATTTACTAATGAGACCACCACCATAGAAAGGGGTACTTTTGCTTTTATTCACCCCAAACAAAAGGGAATCCCAGGGTATGACGTCACATCCAGGGGTTCCCTGTGTTGCGCCGAACATCCAGGGGTTTCCGCGTGTTGCGCCGTAGCTCGGTGCGCAATTCTATGTGGCAGTGGTGCGCTATTCTTTCACTTTCCAGTTAGGGTTAGGGGTAGGGTACACACAACCCTAATCCTAACCCTAACCCCTAACCCTAACCGGAAAGTGATTTGCAGGACCAATGCAAATGAGGATCGAAGGGAGACAGACACTCACACAGAAACGGTTGCCACAGCCAAAGAAACACTGTGGTGTGGGGCAATTGAAACGCACTGACACGCATTCCACCCGAACACAGAGGAGATCACCGTCGGCGCTACATATAGCTGGTAACTCTAAATATAGCTCGCAAAGTTTGTTCGGGGTGAATAAAAGCAAAAGTACCCAGAAAGGCCTTGAAAAACTAAATCTAATGGTACCTCAATGATCCCCGCATGTCAATTCTAAGTGAAGATATTAACATTTTTGTGAAGGTAGTTCTGTATAAAATTATCACATGTTTGCCTTATTATTGGAACTCTTCAGTGTGGCCCGTTATTATCTCCCCTGCCGGTCCGGTAATTGTCTCAAATGGGTCATAGACCGATCTTGAAAACTGACTACAAATATATGTTCCGTCATGTTAAATGATAAATAAATAATAAAAGTATACAAATAAATAATTAATAATCCTTAAACTTGTATTTGCTTTAACTTTAGTAGTTTAAATTGCAGGATGTTAGCTGATTGCGATTGATTTTCATGTCGGCCACCATCTTGGCTTTCCATGAACAAAGACAAAACTCGTGAGCGGAAATGTTTTCTACCACCCTCATCGACTCTCATCGATGAAACTTTCCACATTAATGTAAATATGGGTGCAGAATTTGAATATATCAATATATGAATATACATCTAGAAATATTGTACAATTAAGTACACAAGCTTTAAAAAATAAAATTACTTACTTTACGGCAAATAGTCAAATGTAATAAAAAGCTATGATAATTTCAACCAATCGCCGTGCACGAAATATTAGACTGACCTTTCCTGGAAAACCCCAGATGATGTCTGTTAATGTCATGTGATATTTGAATGAATGAATGATGTGGAAAGCATGAATGAATTATGTGGAAAGCATGAATGGTCTTTACAGAAGCCTTTTTTGACGATGCAATGGGAAAGTCCGGCGTGACCCCGTACATAACTTCCGGTTCAATTTCGGGTAACGGCAGGATCGAAAACCCTACATAGCAGCCTTGCCTTATATTAACGGGAGAGTTTATTCCGAACTGGAGCCCGAATAGACAGAGTAGTTTATTCCGAACTGGAGCCCGAATAGACAGAGTAGTTTATTCCGAACTGGAGTCCGAATAGACAGAGTAGTTTATTCCGAGCTGGAGTCCGAATAGGAGTAGTTTATACATAGCTGACTGAAGTTTGTGTTCCCATGCGAGTTAAAGAATTGTTAACTTGCGTTTCTGTACACTTACTGTTTACAGGCTTCCATCTTTGTTGACATTACCGCCCTACTATTTCCTGCTATTGATGTCCTCATCATTCCGGTCCAAGCTGATAGTAATATGCGTCGCACCAGGCTTCCGACTTACTGGAAGTCAAATCCTTGGGGATTATAGAAGCGACCACCTGCCTCGCTCTGTACTGGTACCTAAGCCCAGTACAGTCGGGGCTATAGACCCAGCCATGTGAGAAAACCCGGGTCAAGGAGGTCTTTCTGGTGACTGCCGAGTCCATCAACGATGAACGGTGGTATTTGTGGATGAATTTTGTGTTGACATTCTGACGGCGGCATTAGTGCACAGTGTACCTATGCGGGCTGTTGGATTGCCGAGACTCCTGTCTGTTCCACTTTTCACATTGGATAGTGGGGAGCATTTTGTGTGATATTCGCTGACACCCGAACGGAGCAAAAATGTGGATGACGCGTTGCCGTGAAGTTGGAACCTAACTAACTACGGTAACTAACTAACAGTCAGGGCTATAGGAGCCCGCAAAGCATTCAGTTATGAATGCAACCATTCGACCCTTCCTCTATCCTCTTGATCATGTTCATTGAGTCGCTAAGGAAACAAGCCCTAGTGAATGTCTGTGTCTCGCGCCATGTTATTGCTTTACTTACTGCCATGACTTCCATGGTGAGGCTACTTGTGGTGTCAGTGAAACACCAGAGTCCTTCACAATTCTCCCTCCGGCCCGAGCCGTAAAGGCCCATGAGCTTCTCACATGTCGGACGACCGACCCATCTGTGTAGATGACCGCATCACCGTCTAGCGAATTCTCGAAAATCAAGGCTTGTACTTCAGACAGACAGACAAACAGATAGTCGGGAACGGGATCCCCGAGAAACCCAGACTCTGGACTGATTAGCGTCTAGACTTTTGGTTATGTCACTAAAGCCGATATAAAAGCGTTGCAGTAAACAAGTTTGAGATAGTCGACCAGATTTCTGAAGCTTGAAAGATCGGTGCAGTATTCCGAGTTGTGATTTTGAAAGAGACTACAATGTCAACATGTTGATAATGTATCAGCGGACATAGATCCAGTTTGTGATCTGCTTAGTCTCAATTATCAACCGGAATAGGCATATGGTAGGCTATTAATCATATCTAACTTAGAGTATGATCAGGAATAGAGTACAGTACTGTGCGGTAATCTAATGTATCATAGTGCCATAATATAATGTACTATAGGTGTGGTGATATAATGTATTATGATTAGTGATAGAATGTTCTATAAGTGCGGTGCTAGAAAGTATCATAGGAGCGTCGGCACTAGTATCCTATTGTGTGGTTTTGACTAGCTTGTGTGATATATCATTTTACTCAGGGAGTTGAGGACAATGTAGTGGGATAATAATTAGAGAGATTGAGGATGGTTGGGAGGAAGGAGGGGAATGTGAAATGGTAGGATCTTCCAGTAGGGCATCTGCTGGGTTTCTTATACCCATTCCTTATTCTTTCATGGTGTTGCCATGTCTCAGACCATGTGATGAGTTTTTTGGCTGTATGACAGAGATCAGATCTCTGTTTTAGATCTGAGTGCTGCTAATGGCCCACACTCAACTAATTCCGGCCAGGATTGAGTTGCTCTCACCTTGGTATTCTCTACTCAACAGGTTCCACATAGGTGTCCTATGAGTTTCAACAGTGAAGCTAAACCACAATTTAGAAGATTATGGCTCAGAATATGAAGACAGAAGTTGCTAAGAGGCCGATACATTGGGCTTATACCCAAGTTGGTTTGCGGGAACCTGGATTCTGCTGAGTAGGATATGCTGATGATATTATGTTTTAGCAAGTGATAGTTGTATCACTGAACAGTCAGAACATTATATATTACTTATATACAACACTGATTTTTTTCCCCCCGCGTTTCCATCCTGTTTCAGGATATTGCGGTCAACACCAGCATCTTTCAGCTGTATGTTGATTCCTAGGCTAGATTACGCTCATCAGCACGCCACGACTTTCTGAGCGACCGGCTCCATACTCTCATAAGTCACTTTTGCGATTTGAACCACTGCTAATTCTCATCGCGTCACGTGATGAGAGTATTCGGGGTTAGCGGAGAAAGCTGCTAACCCCTCGGCCACGGAGCCGGCATATATACAACACTGATACCTGGAACATTCAGTTTGTAGTGTTGATGTGGGGAATCATTAAAACCAGTGACACTAGATCAAGATTTCCCCAGTAACAGTGACAATAGTGTTAGAATTCTCTGATTATTACTCATTTAAATAACAGAGGAAATTCACATGGTTAATTCAATTGAAGACTCTCATTAGACAGTGTTTGTCATGGATGTCCAATCATCCTAGTCAACGGAGGAAGTCTTCACGTGACCGGAGAAGCATCAGCTCTGGGGGAGTGTTTTTTATATGGAATACCTGGTTCTGGTGTGTTCTCAGCACAGTGATGAAGAATGATTATACTCCTGAACACTGATCTGAGTCTATATACACCTTAGAATATACGTCACACATTCCACACATTATACACACACACACTTCTCCTACATAAACTCTTTGCTTTAATAAATTTCTTGATTTTTATTTGTTGAAGCTAGAGTTGTCAAGTATGTTATGCTGGGGAAGAATGAGAGGGGGCATGATCCAGGAGTGAGTAAGAGTGAGAAGAAGGTGTCTTCAGATTGAGGGAGTGTTGTGGACGGAGTCTACTGGATATCTCCAGGATAGTGATATTGAAATTAAAAGAAATGTGGGTGTTGATTCCCCTCACTCCAGGGACGACACTAAAGTAGTAAAGAAGAGCAAATAACTACTATGACTACATTCATTCTTTACACACGACAGTCAGACAAACAGATAGTCGGGAACGGGATCTTATATGAATTCAATGAGATGCTCCCCACCAGGAACTGGGCAAAGCCGGGCCGAGTCAGACAGTTTTAAATAATATTTTGGCAGTCCATAGAGTGCTCTTAGGTCTGCTAGTTCTGTGCTGTTTTTGCTCATCAGTATTGAGACAGTTGACTATGCATCTGTGAAGATAGCTATTTACTTCTCTTTTCAAAGCTTCTACCTCCGCTGGACACTGATAGCGAAAACACGGAAGACCAAGAGAGACCCTGCGTAGAACCATCATCAGAACTATGTCTTCCACCCCATGCGCCGCCTTGGGCTCAAGAGGACAGACTAACTAACACTAACTTTAAACACAACACATATCAATCCCAACACACAATCATGTTTCATGCCGGAAAGCGTGGGCGGTCATGACTCGCCATTTCACTCGATCACCAGTGTCGTGGATCAGCTCAGTGTTCCTGTCTCGTCCATGCCATGTGGCCAAGCCATCCAGGTATTTTCCTCTCGGTCTGTTCCCTTCGATCTTGCCAGTTGTCACTAAGTTCTCCAATCCATTTCTTCTCATAACATGTCCAAAAAATTTTGACTGTCTACGTCTAATTTCTCTAATCAGTTTACGATGTTCATTTGTCTCTTATAGTACTTGGTCATTGGTTTTTCTGTCTGTCCATGGTATTCTTTGTATTTTCCTCAGAAACCACATTTCTGCAGCCATCAGATGTTTTTCAGCTTGACTCTCATTGTCCAAGTTTCTCATCCATACACACAAGAACAGACATTCAAATAAGAGCTGTCAGATGAATTGTGGGAGGACCTTAGGACAACATAGAATAAGCAATGGTAGTCAACAATAATATAGAAGCAGCAATGACTGTGGACATTAATGAAGAAGCAACAATGGGTGTGAACACTGGTGAGATACTTTTTAAGTGCAATGATTGTGGAGCTGCATTCAGACAGATTGGCATTTTGAAATATCACATGAGAACACACACAGGAGATACCTCTCCGCTACCAACTAAATAATTAATCTAGGGTTGTTAATTAAAACTATTTTACCACAACAAGAAAACTCTCAAAAAGAAAATACCCTTATTTTCAAAATTTATTATACATAAATGATGATATTGGTTATACATGTAATAAAATAACAATCCACTTTACAACAAAGGGCATATACATATTACATTATAACTATCTATGACCTTGATGCTTCGACCTTTCAGTTATTTACATCACTGATAGACCAGTTCCATTTGTAGTGACTATCCATCTTCCCTTGGGGTAGGTTAAGTCTGAAACTGGGTATGCAAGTGTTACCTATTCTGTTTCGTGGAACTTCTTCCAGGTAGTATTTGCCCTCACTATATCAGCTGCATCACCCAGTAAATGACACGACCTGTTTCATGATTTAACTAGCTGACACGGCCCTAGAGATCTATCTAAAGTAAACTTACCAAGATATCACGAACAGCCAATAAATGGATGGCGGTGGGTTGACTGCAAACGATATGCAACTAACTTTCTCTCACAAAAAATACTTTTTATTTTACGAACGAAAATCTTTCGCAGGCCCGTCCTACATTCTGCCCTTCTTCTCTATTTCCTCTCATACATTCTTTCATTCAACATCTCTTTTGAAGCGATTCTTTTTTTTTCCTTTAACAGACCGGACAAAAATTTTATTTCGATCCGATTTATTGACATCATAATCATCATTATTGACGTCTTTGACGACAAATGAAAAGTAACTTATGGTCATCATAAATACACAACATGGGTGTACGCGCCATATTTATGTACAGTTGAAGCAAAATAAAAAGATGAGTTAGAAAATTCTCACAAAACAAATATACCACAAAATATAACATTATACATTTTAAAAACTTTTACATATTTTACTAACATTAAAGGGTATCATATATAAAGTTATCAACTACCTCCAGCAATCGATACAAAACCATTTACTAGGTTTTGAATTAGTCCGCACACCAACACAATCGTAGTGATACCATTCTAAACAGCCCTCACACTCAATCATTTTTATCTTCCCATTGTCCCTGTTGGCACAAGAGTTGTAGCTGAAAAGTTCCTTCTGAATTTTTTCTGCAATTCTGGCCTGCAAGGTCACCCATGCCTCTTCAACAAAGAGATGTTCAATTGATGACAAAGAAATGCTTTCATTAGCAAAGACAGATAGAATGTTTTCTGGTGACTTTAGATTAGAGACAGAGTAAGGTGGAAGGACAGATGAATCGAGTAGACAGCCAGATAGAAGCATCTGCTTCTTCTCCTCACAAGATCTGGAATGAAAGTCCTGTGGACACGTTTTTCTTTTATTGTACCTCCTGGTAAAAGCTTGTACCTGTCTCGGCCTACCTTTTGTTTTTACCAGGGACATTTTAAAGTTAGAAAATCCACAGGATGATACAGCAGAGGAAGAAGCCGGAATTGAGAAATCAGCACCAACACTATCAGAAGACGCAGAGGAAGATGGTTCAGGCAAAGTGGGTAGGACAGGAGCACCAACACTATCAGAAGACGCAGAGGAAGAAGCCGGAATTGAGAAATCAGCACCAACACTATCAGAAGACGCAGAGGAAGATGGTTCAGGCAAAGTGGGTAGGACAGGAGCACCAACACTATCAGAAGACGCAGAGGAAGAAGCCGGAATTGAGAAATCAGCACCAACACTATCAGAAGACGCAGAGGAGGACGGTTCAGACAAAGTGGGTACAGCAGAGCATAGGTTGTCCATGCAGGGGAGAGTTTGAACGTCAGCTTCTGAAAGGTCAACTACAGCTAGAGGACGGGCAGATTGAATCAGAGTGAAGACCCTATTAAGATGAGAGATGGCAGTTTGAAAAGCCTGTCCTCCCAATAAAGGAAGGAAAGATTCAATGGCCTTCGTAATTTCTTTGGTAATGTGATACCGAGATTCAGGAGTGCTGGCATTTCGTGTGGGCACGACTTCATGTGTGATGCTGTGATCAATGGAGTCAAGAGAAGCAGGAGTGATAGGAGTGCTCTTAAAGCGCTCATCATTACAGTGATAAATAGGTAGACAAAGATAAGTGCGTAAAGCAAATATGTGTCGACAAGGTAAAAGGAACTTTAAAAAGAAAACACAAGAACAGGAGTGGATAGTGCAGCTGTGCGGAGATGAGCCAGGAGTTTTAGATACCAAAATGTACGTATCAGGACAAGTTAATGAGCACTGGAAGACATAGCGTGTTTTCTCAGAAATCAGAAACTGTTCTATAACATACTTGGCTGCAAAAGAAGAGAGGTCATTCTAAATCTCATTGACAATAGCCGAATTATGCTCAGTGTTGTACTTTACTGAAATAGAGTGTAGACAAGCAGAGGCATCTCTGGATTGCATCGTGATCTTTGTCATTTTAAGGAGCTCAGTAATGGAATTGCTAAGCAGAGTTTTAGAGGAAAGGACTTTCTTAATTTTCTGATGGAATGTTTCAGCATGATTTGTTGTCGTAATATGAAAGGTTTGTGAAACCAGAGAATAAGCAGCCCAAAGTTCTGGACAATTCCACCAATTATTAGCAAAGTATTTGACAACATCAGGAGAGGAAAGTTCAGAAATCTTTTCTTTGAGGGCATTAAACTCAGATACATCAGGTGCAGGCCTTCTGATCTGCAAACAGTTCAAGCAGACAAGTAACTTGAGAGGGGGGCAGCTTTCTATTCTGAAGAGCTTTTCTGACAGCTGTGAATGTGTGGAAAGCACAGAGACGAATTGCAACAGAGGGAAGAGATGTCCGAATAGCACAGATTTCTGCCATGTCCTTGTCGACAAATATAGTCTTAGGGAGGGTTGATGAAAAAGCACTTGAAAAAAAAAGAAAGACAAGAAGAGATGACAATAGCATCTTCTGCAGCCAGAAATGCATGAAATACTGGCCTACCTTGACCGTTGCTGTCCACGACAAGAATGTTTAGGAGGGGGTAATTATTTTTGTTCACCTTATAGGTAGTGTCCATAATAAGAACCTCAGGAAATTGAGCCAGATAATGAAGCATTTCTTTAGTCATAAATGCTAAATATTTAAACTCACCACCCTCATTTGTTCCATACTTAACCATCCCCCCCTCAGCTTGCAATGTTTCTAATACCTTCTCCACATTCTCAGACTCCTCCGGGCTTCCCTGGTCACACAGCTTGTATTTTAAATTCCACACATCATGTTGGAGTAGTATTTGCCCATCATTCTGCCTCACGATGTCTTGAATGTCGTGAACAGGCACAGACTTTACAGAAAGTAGCGTTTTTAGCTCACTTGTCATGTTTGGTCTTCGATTTTCTGGATAGAGTTGCGAAAACTGAAACACACAAAAAAACATACTTTAAAATTATTTTATATAATTATGTATAAGAAATAAACAAGCATTTAGGTCTCCCTGTTAATGTAAACAGTGACAAAAAAAGTATTTTTTAGTAATTTTAATTTTTCCTTAAAATAAGGTGTACAATACAATACCCCATAGATTGTGGGGTAACATTGGCACCATGCCGTTTTGACAGACGATAGTTTGTTACATTGTGTTTCAGAAAGCCATAATTACAACCCCTGGTGCCATATGACGGCACCCGCCACCAAATTCATAAATGGGGTTTTTCCAGTTATGCACAAAATTGGACAAATAGGAAGAGAAGAAAACCGTTGGGAACGTAAACAGCGTCACAGGATTGTGTGATTCTAAAGGAAAGGACGAAAAAATACCAGAGAATTAAAAAAAAAAATACCTCTTTTCCAGTAGGGTGGTTCTCATGTACCAAGTGGCAGCTGGAGACTTTCAGTTGACATGTAGCCCGATCCTCCACCAGACGTATAAAAGCAGGGCATCCGGTCTTTAATGTTCTGAAACAATTTGTGGATGTCTTTCATCAATCATATAAATCTTATAAATAATAATAATAAATATATACAAAATAAAAAATTAAAATATAATAAATATCTTGAATAATTAACACTTTGCAAGCCTGGTGGGAGGGAATGCAATCCAAAGACAAAATAGTCATGGCAGGGCAGACCAGGCCCTAAGCCTTGGTTGGCAGCTGGTCTAGGATCGAAGCTCCGACAGGTGGACAGTGAGAGCATTGCTTTGCTGATCCGGCAGCTTCTGCAGCTTGTCTTGTTCCAGATGTATGTTTAGGTGTCAACTTTCCTCTGGAGTGAACTAGGTGAGAGAGGGATCATGCTGCATGGGCAACACATGGTTTCTTTATTTTAGCCCAGGCGTTGTGCTAAATTATGGACAGGACCATGTTTTCACATGCATCTACTGTGGGCAAACATTTGCAGCAAGAATTGGCCTTACCAGCCACACTCGCCACTGCCATGGGTCGTAGTTATTAAGCCTTTTTGAAGCACAATGTACCAAACTATCATCTGTCAAGACGGCAAGGTGCCAATGGTATGACCAGCAATGTATAGAAATTTCAGAAGTTTTAAAACCATAATATCCCCTCTGCCGTGTGTTCACCGTGATGAGGTAGAGGGGCTTGTGTGTTCTAATGACCCAATGACGCTGGTAGCATATTGCGCCATGAAGCAAATTCAAACTATCTAGGAGTCACCTTTGATCGCCGCCTGACATGGAAGACACAGGTTGAGACATGGTGTCAGGCATAGACGTTCTTTTACCTGCAGCCTTCCACACTTTACAGTCTGGTTTGTACCTTGGCTTTTCATATTCTTCAATAAAATGGCGCTCAGTAAGTAGAATTTATAGAGGGAACAATATATAAAGCTTACCTTTGGTTTGGTCTGATGCCTTGGCTAGTGCTCTCCTCTTTACGGTGCCCTTGTTTGCAAGCAAACTTTATGTTTTCATATTGGAGCCTTTCCAAATATGGTGATTCATTCCTCAACTGAAATAAAATAAACACTATTGTATTATTCACAACAAACAATTGATTTATAACTTTTACTTTTTATTTCACTTTTTTTTTCCCCCTTTAAAATGAAATCCACCCATTCATCCTGTGTCATGGCTAAAAGCATGGGCGGTCATGACCCGGGTGGCAAGATTTTTTTTATACGTATTTGTGCATTTTAGTTAGATACCTCAGCAATAAAAGAAATGAAATTACTATTAGTTTTCTCGGTTTTATTCCAGTTCAGGAGGCTACAGGAGAGAATATATCTAATTTGATTAAAGGTGAAATTTAAAAATGTAATCAAACATTTAAAAATTGCATTGGTTTTGTATCAGATGGTGCTTCCAGTTCCAGCTTTTTTGGGCTTTTTAAATTGTCTAGGCCATGTGGGCATAGGCATATCATATCTACAATATTCATAATATATTATTATTAATAATATAAAACATAAATATAATAATAATACTTTGAGCTAAACTTGATATACAGCACACCACACTCGTCAATTAATATATAAATGTAATGTAATGTAATCTTACCTTCTTTGAGCAAAACTTGATATACAGCACACCACACTCGTCAATTAATATATAAATGTAATGTAATGTAATCTTACCTTCTTTGAGCAAAACTTGATATACAGCACACCACACTCGTCATCATGCTTTTTAAGAACAACCTGAAACTCCTGGTAACTTTCAAACAAGGCTCCTTTCTCTAACGCCATTTTTTAAATTACGGTCAGTATCGTTCGCAGAAAGCAGGACAGGAAACGTTGGAAGTGAGGAAGAATGCAGGGGAAACCGCAGGAAGGAAATTACCGCCAAGGAAACGTCACGTGACCAGCCGGGGTTTCCGGGTGATTACGTAATCACGTGATAGTCCGAATAGACAGAGTAGTTTATTCCGAACTGGAGCCCGAATAGACACTTTGTATATTAACTAACTTGACATGTTATTATTGTTATCTAGTTTTCTATAGGATGTGCCGTGACCTATTTTAATCCATTAATTAAAAATAGCTGCAAATTGATTACTATTCATTAATATCATGTGCATTGCTAATTATTGGCAAACAAAGCTGGCAAGATGTATATTTTAGTATGCGGAGTGGTAAAAGGAAATTCACGGCTACATTCCTGTTTCGATAGGATGTGCTGTGACCTAATTAATGATTAAAAATAGCCACCCATTTATATCATTTAAATGTCATGTGAAATGTTCATCGTAAGTCAAAGAACATTTTGTGAAAATATACTCTCATTGTTTTGATGTACCCACTGCATTGCAACAGCTTTCTTTTGTTGATTAAATATCATGCAATAATGTAAGTAAATAAGTTTGGAGCTACTGTTTAAATACTGTTAGCAGTCACTATTGCTAATAATTGATTTCTACTTCTGCTGTATAATAAAGTGAGCTATTAATCATTAAATAACTTTAAAAAACTATAGCACAGTTATTTTCAGTCATGTCAAAGGTTGTAAAATTATACAATTACACAGATAAATTACTGCTACAAGTGAAATTTGTATACTGTTTAATTTTAGAAGTTAAATTGGCAGTTCTAATTATATGCTATACTACAGATTATGGTCGTCACTAGGAAGAACGAAATACCACAATGTAATATACAAGTAAATGGGAATATTCTTCAACAAGTGAATAGGTACAATTATCTCGGAACAGTAATAACATCTGATGGGAGATGCCTTGAAGAGATTAGAACAAGAATTGCCATGGCGAAGGTAGCCTTTTGCAAGATGAAAAACATACTGACCAATAAAAAGATGTCATTTGAAACGAGAAAAAGAGTGTTGAGATGCTACATAGAACCTGTACTTTTATATGGATGTGAAGCTTGGACAATAAGCAGTCAAGCTGAAAAACATCTGATGGCTGTAGAAATTTGGTTTCTGAGGAAAATGCAAAGAATACCATGGACAGCCAGAAACACCAATGAACAAGTCCTTCAAGAAACAAATGAAGATTGTAAACTGATTAGAGACATTAGTGGGCGTGTTATGAGAAGAAATGATTTGGAGAACTTGGTGACAACTGGTAAGATCGAGGGGAACAGACCAAGGGGAAGACCTAGAAGCAAGTACCTGGATGGCTTGGCCTTGTGGCATGGTCGAGACAGAAACACGGAGCTGATCCATGACTCTGGTGATCGAGTGAGATGGTAGAACATGACCGCCCATGCTTACCAGCATGGCACATGATGGATGGATACTACGCAATGCTAGCGTCATGGCTCCGTCATTGTGAATGTTGCATTATGCGATGATATCAATCTCTCATTGTTATGCTAAAATTGTTTATTGTTTTTAATATTCTGTTTTTTAAATATTATTTTAACATTATTGAACAAGTGAATCGGTACAATTATCTTGGAACAGTCATAACATCTGATGTGAGATGCCTTGAAAAGTTTAAAACACCAATCGCCATGGCGAAAGTAGCCTTTTGCAAGATGAAAAACATCGAAGTGACTATTCATAGTTGAAGTATGAATAAATTCTCCCTTTATACATAGTCTAACTGTCCCGGCTGGTCACATGATTTGCCAAGTCACGTGACTTAACGTACGTGACGTCATCGGGACATGCGTGTGGCTACATTATACATTTTCATTGATTCAAAATCGTGTCCTCAGTAGCATAGAGGTTAGTGTCTCCGCCTGATGCTCGGGAGCTCGAGGTTCGTTTCCCTGCCGAACAATTTTTTTTTTGTTTTTAATTGTTCAGCAATTAATTGGGTGATTTTTTAAATAAAAAAATATTAGGAACTAAAATATCGAAGTGACTATTTGCAATAGAATTGCGAATAGAAAAAAATTTATATTCGCAGTAGAAGTAGGTCACATGATTATTCCTATGCGTGTAACTATATTATAAATTTTTGTTGATGTGTTGACGTGTCCTCAGTAGCGTAGTGATAAGCGTCTCAGCCTGTCAAGCAGGAGCTCGAGGTTCGATTCCTCGTCGGTGAAGTAAATTTTTGTTTTTCATTTTCAGCAAATATGTAAAAATATTAAACATTAGGAACTAAAATATAGAACTGAGAAACTTGAAGCATGTGAATAAAGTGTGATGATCAAAGCATATTACTGTCAGCTTGGACCAGAATTATCAGGACACACAAAGTAGGACAGTAACGTAAACAAACATGGATGCCTGGTAACAGTAAGTGTACAGAAACGAACATTAACAATTCTTGAACTCGCCTGGGGACACAATTATTTGTAGGGATCGTTATTTGTATTGGGGATACCAGTTCTGGAAAATTATTCTTGATATTTAAACAGGACTAAAAAAAATGTTTGCATATCCTTTATAGGACATCTCTGTCAACATCAGCATCTTTCAGCTGATTGTTGATTTCTTGGCAAGATTATGCTCAGTAGTTTGCCATTGCTTTCTGAGCAGCTGGCTCACATACCCCACGACTAAAGTAATTTAAAAATAAAACGGGATGCCAGAAGAACGGACAGAAGTAAGAAGAAGGGTGATTCATTAAAAATTATGGAGAATTCGGCAGAATTAAACTCACAACAGTGAACATTCCTATTTAAATTAACCACCTTCTTAGACTTCTTAATGGCTCAAACTAAAATTGACTAGTGAGCAGACGCTGTGACATGTTTGTTACTGCCTGCAATTCTATTGCGAATATAATTTGTCTCTATTCGCAATTCTATTGTGAATATAATTTTTCTCTATTCGCAATTCTATTTTAACCTTGAATTTGAACCTTTGAAGTTGAAGGAGTGATTCATGCAGCAAATAAATTGCTACAAGATCAAGACAAAATTTTGTACGGTCAAGGAATACATTAATACATGCACTTGTTTTGTGCTGGCATAAAAATAAAGCCATACAAGTTGATGAGGATTAGTTGAACGATAATATAAATATTGATGTTTACATGACAAATGTAATATATGTATATTGTGTATACATTTCATGCGTTTTGAATAAACAGCTCCTGATAAAATCAGTGTGAAGCATTACTTTCTGATTGACCCTTGTAATTGATTTAGTTGCTTTAATTATTGTTCGTCATGTGACATGGTTTAAAATTTTTGAAAGTGAAACCCATCCATGACTGACATTTATTGACTGACTTTGTTTTATTTGTCGACTTTTGACCAAAGAATGTGAAAATCCATGGGCATAGAACTAGATAGCTGTAACAGTGCGACCCCTCTTTCCGTTTACTTATCCGCTCATCAGCGCGACCTCAAGTTTCAATGGTCATCCTTCAATACCATCTTCTTGATGTTCTGACCGGTTGCTCAAAATAGAGGTAGTCTAGTGATTTTCTCACGATAATGATTACTTCTGCGTTGTGTGATGTTGATTTTTATGTGATCCATATCTCTACAAATTACTCTGAACTCAATGCTTGAATGACAGAACAACCTTCATCTTTGATGTTTTCATTAGTCAAAATTCGTTTTTTCATTAGTTTTCATTCTCAAAAACGCACAGTGAGATCACAAAAGAACAATTTGCTTAATATTGAATACAACCACTGCACATTTGTCGTGTCCTCCTTTAAAGTGTCGTCCCTGGAGTGAGGAGATCCGACACCCACATTATAATATTATTTTTTTTCCCCCTCAATATTCTGGAGAATTCACCAGCTTCCGTCCAACACACTCCATCAGCCTATGGACACCTTTTCCTATCACTCTCACACTGTCGTACTATGCCCCCTTCTCATACTTCCCCAACGCAACATACTCAACAACTCTTGCTTCTAGAAATTAATAAAGATTAATTTATTAAAATAAAAGTGTAACGTGTATGAGACGTGTATGCGAAGAAAATGTGTGACATGTTCTATAAAGTGTGTAGAATCTGTCTCTCAGACATCAACTCAGTCAGCTGATCACAGCAAAGATAGACCACAGCACGTTACGTCAGAACAAGTACGTCTCACCCGTTGCCGGAACCATCTTGCCGGATAATGCTTTGCCTCTGTAGACCTCTGGTAATCCAATTTCATGAACATCCGAAATAGACACCGGTGGTGTTAACAGTTAATCATGGACCGGTTGCACTCTACACAATGTCCGTTCCTAATGTTCCTAAACAAACTGCACAAGTCTTTTGCAGTGTGTACGCAGTTAGTTAGTTAGTTAGTTAGTCGACAGATCATCCTCGTTGCACATCGAACCATTCAGTCCATAAGTGCTAATTACTAATGTTAATTGTTATTGTACTAACACTAGGTACTCTTAGCCGGTTCTCGGTTCGTTACTACTGTCTGATGCTGTGTGGTGCATCAGTATGCATCACTCTCTTTGATGAATCAATTTCCTTCTAGCGTAAGTTACGTTTCTGTATGCAACTTTATTGACTCTTGAACTGGTGTTCTTCAGAATGGGTTTTTTAATTCTTTCCCCAAAACTTGTAGAGTTTCCTTGGATCTGGTAGGGAACCTTAAATGGCACTACTGCAGTCCTATCAATCATATCTACATCTGCCATTATAGGCACGTGCAAAATTAAGTCACTAATTAACACACGGTAGATATTATTTCCACTAGGCACTGCAGTGCCCTGCACTCTGTCTAGAGCATTATTCAAGTCCACCCTAGTTGATCTCAACTCGAGTTTATATGGCAAACTACCAAAGTTGTCCACGTGACGTTATCCTTTACTCCCCCACACAGGTGGCACAGTGGCAAATCATCCCCTGTCAAGAACTATTTTCCTGGCTTAAATCCTGTCAAAGTTGTCAGTAATTGCCTAGATTCTCAAAACAAGCCAGCTAGTTTCTGTATACTCCCAACAAAGAGTTTCGATACCAAGCTGCCAATCATCTTGATGTTCCGGAAACCAAGAATTGACAGATGCACTGTTTTCCGTACTAGGTACTTCCGTTTTACATCTGCCCCTGTGATCTCACGGCTTCCATCTGCATTCAAATGTTGACAAACTTGTCACTCTTCTGTTCCGTGGTGACAATCCCAGCAGCCATTTCCGTCTGATGTCCGGCAGTATAGATGACAAACGGAACCATTCCATATCCTTCTCCCTCACCACCAAATGTGTTTATGGGCTGACACGATGTAACCTGTACAACTGTGTTTACTCTGTTAGTACAAATAGATGTCGCTGGTCGATCGTCCGCTTAATCCGAAAATCCTCTGTAATAATCAACCGGATAAACACACGGTTTCATTTTGTGACAACATTATTAAAACCTCCTTTAAACTTCATTATAAGTTGGGAATTGGACTTTTCTTCTTGATGTTAACAATCTTTCGTCATCCCCACCGAATCCTCTACGTAATAGCATTTTGGTGCATTTTCGTTCCCAAGTAAGCAACCACGTGCATTTCTTATCTTTCTGTTCCCACAATATTATTTTCCCGCCAGTATTCTCTTTCCCAAGGGGCTACTCTGTTACATAGCCAGCCTGTTGTCATTGTGGCATCCGCGTCTAGCGTTCGTTGTCTCCGCGTCTAGCGTTCGTTGTCTCGGATGGCTGTGTGAGGTGCACCAAAATGGGATCTTCCCAGCCAACGTGAGTTAGCGAGGCAGGCGTTTTAAGAATGTAACCGCATCGTGCAGCCAGGGTCGTGGTTTGAGCGGGCAAAAGAGCAAAATTTGTACGACCGTTCGACAAAGTCTCGATAAGCGCCCACTCTCTCTCGATGAGTAGTGGGCCTGCAGTCAGTAAGCTGGTATAGCTTTTTTTTCGGTTAGTCCTGCCGGCGTAGCTTGAAAGCTCGTCGGTTGGCGTCCAGTGGTTTTGCATGTATCACCTTGTACCGGGAGGGCGCGCTTTAGCGATGCTACTCTTGGCTTGCGTGTGCGTGAATAGTCCGTCTGTCCGATAGATATCTGGTTGATCCTGCCAGTAGTCATATGCTTGTCTCAACTCTGATTGATCCTGCCATCAAGGTACAAGGTGTGCATGAACGTCTGGCCTGTCAGTCACCATGTGCACTTGTGCGCTGCTGAGGCTCAACCGTAAATCGGGAGATCTGCTCGCATCCTAGACGAGCAGTATCTTCTGTGGGCAGCTTCTCGCCTCTTGTATGTGTGGTCCGTTCTGGCGGTCAGTCCGTCTTCGGCGAAGGAAATCTTGTTGATCCTATAAGTAATCATACGCTCATTGCTTGTCGCTACGCTTGTCTTAAAACTGAAAATTAAAGGAATTGTCGGCAGGGCCGTCTGTACGAGGCTCTCGAGAGCCTATATATACAGGGATAACTGGCCCGTGGCAGCCTAAAAGTCCACTGCATCTGTGTCCGTCTTCCAGTCGTCTTGCCATGCTCGCCACTGGAGCCAGACGGACACAGACGAGGGAGCGGGGGCGAGGGTGTTGCGCGACCACTTCCTCGCTATACAAAACCAAAGCGCAAGTCATTCGTTCCTCATCAAATCAAAGATGTAGTGTAATGAATGGTCATCGTCAATGAATGGTCAACGTCATTCATGATGGACGAACATCGCTCAAATGCCTGTGGTATTTGTTTATGAATACCTAGGTACTTAACACATTGGATTATAATTATATCACTATCTTCACATTCTCCCTGTATCCCCACATTGGGGCTTGACTGTCTTTTGTTATCTATGCAGCCACTCATGTCTTCCCAATATCCATTTGTTTTTAAATCTCTTCTCCTTGAGTTGTTAGGTCTTACTCTGTTTCATTTGCCCTGTGAATTCCAGACAAAGACTTTTCTAGGGATACAATATCAGGTTTTATCAATGTAAGCCGTATCCAATGCCAAAAGCTTTTTTCTAGCTTCTTCATACACTGGTACCAGTATTTTGTTTAGGTTTTGCCATGAGCTTCACATTGGTAATTCTGTTATTTTAGTCCTTTTATTTTGGCCAGTCAACAATTAATGAATGTTTGTCATTTATTAATATTCATTGTATGTAATTTTCCATGTTTCTGATCCATGTCCGATATAATAGTATTGTTTTAATGTTTTATTCGAACAATATGTTGTGTAATTTTTGTGACTTCCACAAATGTCCAATTGCTATGAAAGTCCTCTTATCTTTTACATTCTTATTTTATCTTTATGGTTGACCCATCCGTGTCTACATTGCTACCTAAATAGGTGTATAATTCTACCTCTTGAAGTGAAGATTCAACAATGGAGATCAGGTTACCTTTTGCTTGGTTTATTCTTATTATCTTTGTCTTTCCCAATGAATTTTTAGACTTAATTGTTGTGACCTCCTATTTGTTGTGTTTAGTTAAATCTTGCATCTCATTTCAATGTGTGGGACAAGCTTCAGTGTACAAGCAAACAATATTAGTACCACATGTACCTAAATGTCAAATGTAGGCATGCTCACAAATATTATGTTAGAAGCTAACAATGTAACATTCTTGCTCATAAGCAACAGTTTAGAGGGAACATTGATGACAAGAATTTCTTGTTTTTCTTTCCAATTGAAGACTTATTGGATTATAGAATGGGGGAAAAAAGTTACAAAAATGGCTGCCACTATCATTATTGCATCAAACTTTAATGTGTGTGTGATGTGTGGCATAAGTAATAAGTTTTTTCACAAAGCTGTCATGTATTATGTTATTTTTGTCATGATAAACCAATATGATTACACTGTGATTGATTGCCAAACTCAAATTCTTAAAGGGAACTTGAGGAATAAAATATCAGAAATCATGCCTTGAAGTAAATAAATACATGTTTTGCATATCCTTTACAGGACATTGCTGTCAACATCAGCATCTTTCAGTTGATTGTTGATTTCTTGGCAAAATTACGCTCAGTAGTTTGCCATTGCTTTCTGAGCAGCCGGCTCACATACCCCATAAGTTACCGACCCGATTTGAACCACTGCTGATTCTTACCGTCGTCACATTACCTACGAGAGTACACAAGATTACGGAGAAAAGTCGCTAACCTCTAGGCCAGGAAGCCAGCATGCCTTGAAGTAATCATTAAAAATTTTTTCATTTGTATAGTTTATTTTTGCATACAAATGTAACTTACAAATCCTTTCAGACTGACTGTAGACATAAGATGGAGAGTAAACTACCATCAAGTGTCAAGATAGAACAACCTGAAGCCTGTATAGGTCAAGGTAAGATTAAGTGCAATATAACATAACAGTTAGTTGAATATTCTTTACAGGATGTTGCAGTCAACCCCAGTACTGGCTAGATAATTCTACATTTAGGAGTTTGCTATTGCTTTCTGAATTATCAAAGCATTATAGTTATACCATCACAATCTACACATTAGCAGAATGTAAATCTACTCAGACACTGGGGAAAATAAGGTCATAGGTGACCAAGTGTCCACCGGGATCAGTGCACAACTCTGCAGTTGAGTAGAGCAGGGAACTCTCTTGTCCTGACAATTGGAAATGGTTGTCAAGTGCTGAGGTAAAAGACTTCTGAGTGAATACTGAAGGGAAGGGAGAACCACCACATTATCTTTCCAAGACAAGTTTAAAATAGGAACGTGGAATGTCAGGACATCGATGAGATGGGAAAGTTACATAATATAATACAAGAAATGAAATATGTAAGGATTAATTTCCTAGGCATAAGTGAGATGAGGTGAAGCAGATCTAGTAAATTAATAACACAAACTAATTTGTTCAGGAGATAATACATACAAAAAAAGTAGGACTAATGTTTGATGAGGAAATAGCTACATTAATTTATGGTTATTTGATTAAATCAGATTGATATCATTGTCACTTTCAAAGTCCAACCAAGAGATATAGATATTATACAAGTGAAGGCACTTAAGACAAGCAGTAGTGAAGTGGAATTACAAACATTTTATGACAAAATAGAAATGGTGACGGGTGGAAAATTTAAACACGATTCAGGAGCCAGACCTTTTCTCAAGAGCAAGCAGATTTTTTTTGGGGGGGGTTTTTAATATGTGCTAAGAAAAAGATAAATCAATCTCAGGTAAAGCTACATATTTTGAAATGAGCCATTAAATGTTATTTATTGTAGGCCCAGTCAGAGATATCACCAAGAGAACACTTAAATTATTCACACATCTCTAAAGGTTTAAAGTAGCCATCACTTGTTGCATCTTCCAATAGCACAATAGAAAGAAAGTATGAGGCATTGTAAAAAATAAACTCTCTACATTGTTTTTTTTTTTAAACTTCTCTGAATCAATCAGATTAAGCTTGGTTAACAATGCAACAAAAGCTTCATAATCAGTGTAGGGTCTGTAATTGTTGCCAGTACAGTACAATACCATGAATGTATATTCATATGTCGCAGCATATTAGCATCCATATTTTTATTTCCCTCTCACTTTGCAGTCACCTGAGGATTCTTCTTTGTACTTTCAGCCTTCTGACAATTGAAGTGCGTATAGGATGTGTGGTGCTTTATAAGTTCCCAATTTAAATGGTCCCAAATATACAAACACAACTTCCAAATTTTGGTCTGCAGTGTTGGTGTTAAACTTACTGCTCACTTCACAATTCTTTCTTCCATAACACAGCAGTGGTAAAATTTCTAGTCATGATTGCTGAAATTTTCATTTGCGCAACTGAGGGAATTTAGAAACACTATCTTCAGTACAACAGCATCAACTACCAGCACTGGGGCTACACCAAAGAAGATCTGATATGGGAGCAAAAGGATGCCTGAGAAGAAAATGGATTGATGACATCAAAAACTGTACAACCACATGAAATGACACTATCCAGTGCCACTCATCTGGTGCTGGAACGTTAACTATTCCTTCCCATGGTGCTTGATGGCAAATATAGAAGATGATGATGATGATCTTCAATTATTGGTTTTTCATTGTCGTCTCAATCAGAATAATTTGTTTTACACTGATTATTATCATCTTGAAAATTACAAATGACGCTTGGATTGGCTGGCTTCTCACCTTCATTCTCTCTCAGTCGCTACATGGTACATTTTCAGGCAAAGTCGGCTCACTTCAGAAGAAATCTGTAATAGTACTCTGTTGTATTTACTTGCACTGGTCAATTTACAATAATTTGTTCTATTAATTATCTACAATTTAAGTAAGCGTAAAATAACACAACTCAGCTCGCCAGCGTTGATAGCACATGATGTATCGGTAGATGAGCCACTATCGAAAACAGGATGACTAATCTCTGCTGTCAAATTACAAGAAATTTACTGTTAATGTTAAAGTAAACATATCACTGCAGAAATTATGTCAACTTGCACTGGTGCAAACATGTATAATACACGTTTATTATTCTGATTTCACGATAAATGGAAAAAGAAAACACATAAACAAAATGAACACATACAGTATTCATTTTAAATACAAGTAATGGACATGTCTAATATGAATAATGGACACACAATAGTAAAATACTAAATATTTCTAGAACTGAATTTGAAAATTCCAGCACTGGTTAAACATTTTCAGGTGCCATGGTGACTGGTTACTTAGATTGTTCTATCCCTGAAGGATGAGATCTCAGACAAAATCACAAGAAATAAAAGTAATACTTGGTGCCAGGAGGCTACTATGTAGGTAATTGAGGATGGGTTTTATGATTTAGATGACAGACTGAACACAACAACATAACTCGCTGACACAATAATCTGGCAGTTGCTGAGATTAATGCATGTTGACACCAGTCAACCCCAGCATTTTGGATGTTCCTGATTCCTGGGCAAGATCAGGCAATCCCACCCCGACTTCAGAGGTATTTGAAATTTACGTTCTCAAGCTAAGGACAATAGGTCAACAATTTTTTCCAACTGTCCGGTGTAGGGGTATCAGCACACCAGTTGTGTAAGAACATGTGTTCTTATCCGTCGGCCATTCTGACCTGCCAAACACTTGCTTCAGCTCATTGGGTTGCATTTGGCATACATAGTGATGAGAAATGCTGACTAAAGAATAACAGCTGACACTGGCATCCTAGGGTTGGACAACATGTTTAATATAGGTATTTGTGAGATATAAATATAGATTACATTAATGTTGTGCCTAGGGGTATATGAAGGCTTGGATTCGAGTCCTGAATGATAATTCAGATATAAGAAAAGTGGGTCAGGTCTCTTCCCAATATGATTTTCTCCAGACAGAATTAGCCATGGCTCTATTATTCATAAGGAGGGGACTAGACACCAGTCCAACCTACCATGATAAGGCTAATTCCCTGGTGAATGTAAAGAAAGCCGGTCATTAACCCCAGACCTCTCAGTTGATGAATCCTCCATAAAGATATACAGGTCTGAGTGTTGGTGACCTCACACAACAGCTCTCTTTTATTTCTATAACAGTGACATATACCTACAATAAACACCACGCTGAACCACACTCACAAGTCAGTCAGCACACCTCCTGATTCTAACTATAACCTTTTAATAATGGATCAAACAGTGGATTACGGGAACTCTAACTCTGCATCACTAAAATCTACAAAACATGTTAACAATAATAAACACCATATCAGTGCAATATACTACTTGATGACAAAAATTCAACAACCGCCTTCGTCCATCTCGTCACCTGAAATAAAACAACACCCACATCTGGAGTGGTATGACTTCCAGAACACATGCATACAGGGAATACATTTTACTATGTTCATCAAATCAAACACAGTACATGTCCACTATTCAACACTTTCTAACTACCAAAAAAAAAACAATCAAGTAATTTTGGATCTGGTTGTTGAATTGTGTCATTTTCCCTACTAATTTTTGAATAAGTAAATCCTGTGAGTCAAGGAAAATGTACGATCCCCCCAAACTGGGGCTGGATAAACAAATGTATGATCCCCCCCCCCCCCCCCCCAACTGGGCTGGATAAACAAATGTATGATTTCCCCCCCCCCACTGCTAATTATCCCCCCCCCCCAAACTGGGGCTGGATAAACAAATGTATGATCCCCCCCCCCCCAAACTGGGGCTGGATAAACAAATGTATGATCCCCCCCCCCCCCCCCCCCCCCAAACTGGGGCTGGATAAAAAAATGTATCTACTTTTCAATATGACACATAAGAAGAGGTTTCCATGGTCTCTTTACAAAAACTCCTCTACCGTTTTCCATTGATGATAATAAGATACGTCAGTCATACGTGATTGGCGCGACGCTGTGAGTTTCGTGTAAAATGCTTTTGAATCTGCCCGAGGTTTTTTGGAAGGTGACTGCATGTTCGGAGCGATGGCAGATGGTTATGTCCCAGAGTTGACCGGTTTTTGCCTTATGCAGAAATGCGTGGCTGCTGGGCTTCTGGTTGACTGCCACTGCCATCGACGATGAACTGTATTTCATGGACTGTGGGTGAACATCTAGGAAACATCCAGATGGGAAAATGACTGCCGATTCCATCATAGATGAACTGGGTGTTTCGTGGGGGACAATTGTGTTAACTTCTGGCGGCGGCATTATGCACAGTGTATCTGTGCGGGCTGTTGTTTGTCGAGACTCCTGTCTTTTCCACTTTTCACATTGGGCAGTGGGGAGCGTTTTGTGTGATATTCACTGGCACAGGAACGGAGCATAATGGGGACGACCCGTTGCTGTGAAGTTGGAACTGCGACTAACTAACTAACTAACTCTTGATGGGTCTCACTGACACTATCACTATCAAAGGTTTTGCTCCAACTGACTCTCTTAGGTGAGGATGATGCTGGAACTATCGTGTGGTAATCCCATTTCTTGCGGAACATAAAGGACAGACATAGGTAAGTGTCCGCTGATATATCTATCTATAGAATGATGAAGTTGGCATTCTGGAGTACGTCCACTTGCGGAAGTCTTGAGAGAAAAGGGGGTCTGCATCAACCGGTGAATCCGCCCAATGGCTGTATTAGCCATAATGCTATAAGCCATAGAAACAAGGACTATCTCCGAGGTTGCTGTAATTGCTAGTTGAAGGATATCAGGAGACATCCCAAAAAATATGTGGGTAGCATGCTTACATCAAACGATCAAGATACATCCAGAATGTCTTTGAGCGACATTGAAACAAAAAGGCGTGCCTTGACTGGTTCCAGACCTAAGTCTGAGTCTTACAACTATACAGGAACTTGATAGATCATCCTAAAGCTTCTGCAGATGATGACTCCTCTGGTAATTTTGTAAATCTCTCAGGCGAAGTTAGTGGTGAATGATCCACTATAACGTAATAAGCTCTGGTCTTGAACTGAACAGCGACAAGGAATTTCCTCCAGAGGCCAATGGTGGTAAATATATATTACCCATGGCTGGTTCCAATATCAGTTGGTACTGTAGCTTGTTCACACTTGAGAACAAGAATGAAAGGGAGACAACTAGGCTGGGACCTCCTTGTCTTTACTTGAAAGTAAACAATGGGTTGTTTCCCCCATCATGGGTTTACTTCAATTGGAAGACTCACATAAAGATTCTGTTTTGCCTCTCTTTCAAATTATTAATGCCAAATCATCCCTCGCCATGTGACTCCAGTGCTGTAAGATTGAAAAAAAAAAGTGTTGTACATCATGACAGCATATAAATTTCATTGTATCACAGAGAAAAATAATGAAAATAAAGGATGAGGAAAAAGGGGCTTTGCCTTTTTTTTTTCCCCTCTGCTAGTTACGCTGTCCTTAAACCTCTGTTGACAAGCGGTGTCTCTATGTATTGCCCGTAAACTTATTTGTTTACTAGTCGGGGTTCCGGGACTGTTCCATTTAAACTGACCCAACAACATGTCCTGCCTCTATACTACGAACAATACAAAACCCAGACACCAAACTATAAACACTCACATTCGCCTGGAAAACACCCACAAATATGAGAGGACATATAATCTATCTTTTAGAATAATGCAGGAATCCTCCACTGACTATTTGTCCACCCTCCTAACTTCTAGAAGTCAGGGTTTTAAATCTCTGTTCCAAAATCTTTTTTCTTGTGGCCAGCAAGCACCTCATGATTTACTGCATATATAAATGGTATTTTAGGCCGTCCCACTAATTAGCCTTGCTGACATGAAATGCAGAACTGACAAGCTAGCTGAAGATATGGGGTATCCATTTCTCGTCCTCTATGAGATTATACTCATAGAAAAACATCACACCTACTCCCCTGCATATTCCCGAAACAGATTACAACATGATGGACACACTTTGTAAAAATAGAACAGGTATGAATAAAAAAAACGTGCAGCTTTAAGTACACATTAGTTCACTAGATGTCTAGTAAGGACAGTTCTCTAATCTAGAGAATCTTAGTTCAAATACGAAGAATAGTGAACAGATTTTCTGCATTCAAAATGCAGATGATAGTGAGATACTCTTCACCAAATATAGAGTTAGCAATCATAGCAAGATAACAAGGTAAGCATAGGAATTTTTAGCAGTGGCATAGAACGTTCTTTGTGCAAAGTTCTAACCTCAGGCTATCTTCTCAAGAAGTAACTTTGCAGTTACCAAATTCTACATAAATACATAACATACGTGTATTCTCTTTATCATCTAATACAAGAATTAACATTCAAAAAGCCATATCATCTTACCCTCAGCCCCAGAAGGCACAATTTGGGCACACAACCCACTCCCGTTTAACTACATCTGACTTGATGGAGATTCAAAATTCAAGTGACTTTGTCTTGCTTAACCAGTTCTAATAGCCTGCTAACTTCAGTCTATTTCGAGCTACGACAATACATTCTCTTTGTGTTTTGCGGTATGGCATTCCTTTCCCTATAAGGAAATGACAAACATCACACGTGAATACAGCACTTCTTAGAACCGTTGTCTGCAAACTGAGGAGAATGTCTTTTATGTCACAGTATTGTAGCATCACACTGCCAACTTTATCCCCCTCTCATTCTCTCGGAGGGTACACAGATTGTTCTCACATACATGTGGAATGACTTCCATATCTATTCAATTATTCTGTAGTTTTTCCCCTGCCTATCATCCTGAGTGTAGCTGACCCACTTTATTTGTCACAATCTACCGTCAAGAGTTATATAAATTTTCCCAAATTATGAACATGACAGACTGCGCCGACTGGCTGACGTCTTGTTGCTGGTGTATCGTTGGCCTGGCTTGTTGACAACCATCATACTGTGGCTGCTGTCAAAGTAGGACATGTTTCACCCCAACAGTTGGTCGCATTGCTTGAAGATTGTTTCTAACTTGTTGCTTGCATGAGCTGCGTGGTATTCAGTTTGTCTTGCCACTAGCCTAGATGTTTATCCTAGCCCCTTCTCAGCCTAACTGCTGGATCTGAATCTACACAGATGGGTTAGCACAAAATGCTGTTCAAAATGGACGATCTGGAGTGTACATGGAATACCCAAATAATACTAAGGAATAATACTCGGGACATGGCCAAATTACCAACAGGAAAGTACTGCCATAACTATGATGCTGAAATTGAGGCAGTCAAGATAGCAACAGAGAAATTACTTAATACCAGACATGGTACACAACCTGTGGTGCTATTGACAGATGCAAAATTGGTATTTGATGCGCTCCTGTCTGGGAAATTGCCAGTAATAAGGACACTACTTTCTGAACTTAGCAGTCAGCATAAGGTCACCATACAGTGGATACCATCCCACTGTGTAGTACCCAGAAATGACAGCTGATTGATTGGCTAAGGAAAAAGCAAAAGAAGAGCAGCCTGATGTGCCCGTTACATATCACCAAAAGAAAAGAATGATCAAATCAGTCAGAAAGCCACCAAAACCTGCCCAAGGTGACTACCACATTATGGACAGACCAGAACAAGTCATTATTCTGCACCTCAGAACAGGACACAATAGATTACGCAACCTCATGTATACAAATTTCAAGATTGGTGACTCAGCCATGTGCACATGTGGATTGGTGTCACAGATGGCAGAGCACATACTCCAAGACTGCCGAAAATATAACATATCTAGGCAAACCTTCTGACTTAGAGCGACGACAGTGGAAGATAAACTCTATGGACCTCCTGAGTAAACTAAACAAGACAGCTATATTCATACAATAGACAACATTGCAGTTATAAACATATTTCAAGCGAACGAAAGAAGAAGTAGAATACATCAGCTTATATCATACTGTCAACGTCCTAGATACCTAGGGAAATGAAACTCGGGTTCATACAGGCAACAAACTCCGTTCTGATACTATCTGATATAATTTATTTACAGTAAGCTGGCGAAGAATGGTTTTCGCAGCCAGCTACACTTGAGTAGCATATCACAGGAGTTCATAACAAAGCAATCATACATAATCATTACAACAAACTCTATCATCTATCTATCTTATGAGTAACACCCCTAAATACACTTGTGTTCAATCTATCAAGTCCCTCTTAAGTTAAGCCCTGTTGCTTCTTCGATGTCCAGTCGGCGTCTGCCCTCTAACGTGTCTCGATCGGACATGGGCTGTAACTCTCCTCGAGCTTCTCGTGGAACAGGTCCTGGCACGCGGCAAGCGGGTTCCACCTGTGTCCACAGAGCTGTAGGCGAACTGACCTATCCTTCTCGAAGGCTCTAGATTGTTCGAGCATTCGAGTGGGTCTCTTTAGGTCCCTTGTGTTGGGGTTATGCCCCTTCTCTAATTCCCTTCTATCTTTATGTTCCTACCGACTCCATGTGAGACTCTGACACATACCTTAACTTAGATCAAAGTCATGGCTAGTGAAGATAAGTGAGGAGAAAACAACATGCACAGTGTTCTCCCTCTGAAATAAAACTCAGCAACCTAAGTTGGTATTGAGTGGAAAAATATTGCGCCATGAAGAAAATCCAAACTATCTAGGAGTCACCATTGATCATCGCCTGACATGGAAGACACAGGTTGAGACAAATCGAACAAGAGCAAGGCAGAGAATGGCAATCATGAAAAAGCTTGCTGGTACAACATGGGGAGCAGATGAGAAAGTTCTCAAGAAGTTATATACTGGACGGGTGAGGCCAGTACTGGAATATGGCATTGCAGCTTGGGCAACAGCAACTATGTCAAACTTTAACAAAATAAGTAGAGTCAACAGTC
>JACEFZ010008989.1:0-30551 GCA_014155875.1 Cepaea nemoralis | reverse complement strand
CCTTGGACTTTTTTTGCGGTTTTTCGAAAGGTTTTTAAAAAAAAGTTTTTTTTTTAAAAAACATCGTGAGAGTGCCCGATTAGGGCTTCATGTATCGATATTTCCATGGACTCTGCTATTCCCTCCATCCAACGTTTACGTGGTCGGCCTCTTCCTTTGTTCCATCTGGTATGTACATCATTGCTTGTTGTGGTATGCTGTTGACTAGTAACCTACTTGCATGGCCAAACCATTTGACTTGCTGCTTTCTAAAATTATCTAGTGCAGCTATAACCCTAACTTTAGTCCTGATTTCTTCATTACTGATCTCATCAGTTGATGGTTGAGTATTCTTCTCAGGAATCTCATTTCTGCTGTTGTGATTTTTCTTTTCTCTTGTTCTGTCATTGTCCAGGTTTGGCATTGGTAGCATGGAGTTGGTAGGAAGATTGTATAGTAAAGTGCTTTTTCAGTAGTTATTGATACATGTTTGTTCTTTAGTATTTAGCTGGATGGAGAATACGATACACACACACATTGTGATTGTAACTGACTCAGAAAGCATGCTGAGTAGGGTGAACGAACGAACGAACGAACAAACTTTATTTTCAAAGGGTTAAGAATTGGGCACGCAGGTCCATCTAACATTCTGCCCTTCTATCACTCTCTTTCATACATTATTTCATTCACACATCATTCAAGGCTAACAAAGAACAGCAACAATATAAAAGATATGCATTATAAAGGCACGGGCAAAATGAAAACATCAAAACGACACGACACAGTAATATTAGATAATGGTCCTGACACTTGTTATTAGCCATGTGGAATATACTGGCCTACAAAAAGGGGATTGGCTGTTATACTAGGGTTTTGTTATTATTATTTTTATCTCAATTATTAAGGGGGAAGGTAATCCGTATTGAGATAGTGTTCGAATAATTTGCGATTATATGAATAGGGATTGGTGATGTCTTTGATTTCTTGTGGAAGATTGTTCCACAGCTGAGCTGCAGAGTACGTTAAGCTTGTTTTGTATAAGTCAATCCTAGGCTTCGGAATGTGTAGTATATTTAAACGTTTACTGTGTCTAGCATTATATTTAAACATGCCAAAGGTAATTTGGGCATTCCGATGCAGGATTTTTGTGAATTATTTTAGCTTTATTGAAAAGCGGGCGTTTGCGGAATGGTAGAATAAAGGCTTTATACAGGCTAGGATTGTCAGATAAAGTTTGCTATATTTAGATCATGGCCCGTTTCTGGAGTGAGTAAAGTCGTTTGGTGTTTGAATAGAACAGCCGCCCCAGATTGTAGAGCAGTAGTAAAGGGTTGTGTCTGTATATGAGAAGTATAGAATAGTTTCCTTGTGTCCTCATCAAGGAATTTTTTAAATCTTGGCGAGTTGGTAGACTTTTTTCGCTGTTTGTTTAATGGTGCTTGAACAGGGGAATTAAAGGTTGGGTTTTCTATAATGATTAGGCCTAATTTTTTCCCAATTACACTTTCTACTGGCATTTTATCGATGTGAAGTTGAAGTGATGTGTGTGAGCTTAGAGTTTGAAGTCTTTGTCTGGTTGTTAAAACATTGCTTTTGTTTTAGTGATGTTAATTGCAACGGTTTGAAAGCTCCACTTAACTACATTTTTTAAATTCATGTTGTAAAGACGACCCCAGAAAATACAGTCTTCAGCGTTTGTTGTACACCGTACAGTCATCTGCAAATAGATCGCGGGACGACGAAAGATGCAAAGGTAGATCGTTAATACTAGGCAAATAATAGAGGGCCAAGAATAGACCCTTTGCGGTACTCCAATATTGAAGGGGTAGGTTTGAGACAGAGATTTATTATGTGATACTACTTGCTTTCTGTTTGATAGAAAAGATGATATTAGAGTGACTACATTAAGGCCAATTTTCATTGTCTCGTGTTTTTTAATTAACATAACATGGTCTATCATATCAATGCTTTCTGAAATCAAAACACAGTTCCACATAGACTGTTGTTGTTTATATTCTGGTCCCAATTTTCTATCATGTTTTTTGGGCCCTTTATGGCAAGAATTTTTTGTGAATTAAATGTTGCGAACTAAATACTGTAATGTTATTTTATGGATGTTTTTCTAGGGGCCTTAGATAGTGATGATAGTAGGAAATGGGTCTGTAATTGTTCGGGAGACCATTGCCCAAATAAAACAGTTTAAAAAGAGGGTACACTTTAGCGTTTTGAGAGCTGGTGGAAAGTGGCCTTTGGTTAGACATGATTATATACATAGGTTAGTGATGTACAGATCACGGCGCAGCACAACGAAGAATCCGTTGTGTTTCCATCAAAACCCAGATGAGGAGGTTTTTTAGGTTACTGAAGTAAGTGAATACTTCAGAAATTTGTCATTAGCGGTATGTCGGAAAGAATATCCCGGGAGTATCTATTCTCGCAAAACGAGGACAATAAGATAAGTTGACGGAGAATTAGGTATTGAAGCCTTCAACTGGTCTATGTCAGTTTGAAAAAAATTACTGAATTGGTCGCATGTAATATGAATTTGATGGTAAAGAATTTCGGAAGTTATACTTGTTTGTCAAGGTGTTAATTGCTTTTCATATATCCTTACTATTTGTTTTATCCATTACTAAGTTCTTAAAGTAATTTCTTTTTCTCGTCGTATGTTATATTGAACTTTGTTTCTAAAAGTACGGTAAGCACCGAGATCCCGATTTTTATGTGCTTTATCTCTGTCTCTCATAATTTCAAGTATTTCCTGGCTGATCCAAGGTGGCTTGACGTGGTGTTTTACTCGAACTTCCTTGACTGGCACATGTCTATCAAAAACATCAATAAAGGTTTTCATCCAGAATTCCAGAGCATCATCCGGGTCAGCAAGCTGATAAACATTGTCTAGAGGTGAACTGAGCAAGTCCTGTAAAAATGCGTTTTGGTTGAAATTTTTGTAACTTCTATATTTTACACTTATGTGTTTATGTTTAGGAGTTTTAATTCCTTTTTTAGACCACGTGCAGCATATTGGGTAGTGATCGCTCATTGCACAATTCGGTACGGTGCATTCTATGATGTTGTCTGAGCAAGTTACATAAATGTGATCTATGACTGTTGAAGATGACTTTGTTACTCTAGTAGCTTGTTGTACTATCTGTTGGAAATTGTATGATACAATTATATTTCCCCATATTATGTTGGATTTGTTGGTGTCAATGTTAAAGTCTCCGAGTAGTATAATTTCCTTCCCAGAAGCGAAAACCACATCCATCATGGTAGTGAAGTTTTCGTACCAGACATGTCCAGCACTGGGATTTCGATAAAGGTAGCCAATTATCAGGGGTGTGCGGTTTTGAAGTTTTAGCTCTAACCAGATACATTCTATTTCGCAAGTTTCAAAGTCTAGCCTATGGTGAGCATTTAGTAAATTAGAAACATAGGTTATTATGCCTGTCTCTTGTTTCCTACAGGGATCCCTTCTAAAATCATTGTACCCTTTAATAGAGATGTCCTCATCTGAAATTTTATCATTAAGCCTACTTTCACTAAGGCCGAATAAATGAAATTTTGATTAAGAATAGAAGATAACTCTGGTAGCTTGTTAAATAAGCTGCAAATGTTTAAGTGTCCAAGGCGTATTCCTGACTTATTGAGCAGTGTTGCCACTTCTCAGACATTTCATCCATGAAGAAAGTGTAAATTAGTCAAAGTTAAGCAAAAATACAAGATCATAAAAAAAAATCACAATTACATTAACTTACAAAATATCAGTAATACAAATCGATAAGTAAATGACAATATTATAACGATATAACTAATTAGACCAACGAATATAATGCAAACAAGGAACAAAACGAATTAAAGAACATACAACAAATAATTAACTTGAAAAAACTACTTCACAAGCTAAGTACCAACTGTTATCCAAAAGAATCAATAAATGACTATACAAGTCAATGTCTCTGTTTAAAGCGGGGAGTGAAGACCCCCTCACTCCGAGTATTAAGGCGATAAAAAGTATTATAAAAGATATCTAAGTGTCAATCTCTGTGACTCCAATACGAGTCAATTTTTACAGCCACGTACAATCTAATACGTTGCTATATAAATCAATAACCAAGTATACGCATAAACTTTCTAGGAGAGGCTCTTTCTTGTACCGAGATCCGGTGTTGCTTTGTGCTGAATTGCTAGTAAATACCAGGCTGTGTTGGTCCTTGGTACAGCGACATGCAAGCTTCGTGCAGAGTGGCTTGCTTCGCTTCGGAAGTCACGGGTGACAAGCATTGTCTGGATCTTTTCTCCGGGGCATGCTGGTGTGCTGGGGAATGAACAGGCGGACAGATTGGCAGGCTCTGCAGAACTTGGTGGAGTATTGATGCATGACAAGGCAGACGTGGTTGCGGCTTTGTGGGAATACGTGCACACCTCGGAGGAGCAAATGGATCACCATGATCTGGCAAGAATGAGGCAGCGAGGAGTGACGAGGGGATTTGGCCGACGATCTACGCTCAGAGGAAAGGCGAGACGGACATATAATCAGATTGCTACTGGTACTATTAGTGTTGGAACTCTTCGCTGGCTGCAGAGGATGGGGACGGAGCGCTTGAGGGAATGCCCCGAATGATGTGATGTCGGTTCCTAAATCAAACAATCAATCAATCTTTAGTATTGGTACCATTTGTCCAATGAGTTGGTTTGCCTTATTGCATTTATTTTCGATGTCGTCTTCTGATCTGCCATTTGATGATATTTTACTTCCTAGGTACTTGAAACTCTTTACTTGTTTCAAGGGATGTTCGTTTAGGTGAATTGTTATTGTTTTTTCTACTTTAGTTATAGTCATTATCTCTGGTTTGCTTGTGCTAATTTTCATGTTATGTTCCCTACACATTCGTTTAGACTACTCATGTGGTCTTATAATTCAGCTTCTGATTTTGCTATTAGTGCTTGGTCGTCCGCAAACAGGAGTTCTCTAATGGTTAGATATGCAGATGGTTCTTCTTTTTATGTTCTCGTCATGCGGTATTCTTGTGGTCTCTGTTTGGCTGGTTTCTTTACATATGTTGTCTATATATGCTATGAACAAGAGAGGGGACAGGACACAATCTTGTCGTACTCCAGATCTTATGGTAAAGGGTTCTGAGTGTCCTCCAGTTGGCCTCACTATGCATTCACTGTTGTTATATAAGCCTCTACATATGTTTGAACCATTTCCACAATTTTCATCTTACAAGCGAATCTGATATACATAGAGTTTATAACGAGAGCTGGTAAAATCCGTTCTCGTAACTTAATCAACAATAATCCAGCTGCACTAAATAAGAGTTCTACTGCTGCTGAGGATACTGGTATGGCCAAAACAATTTTCGCACTTGCTTTTAGCAGTGACATTTTCCCAATAATTTAATTTGTGTGTAGTTGGTTGCCGTAATTTTTTAAACATGGTAACTGCATCCTCAAGGCATTTGTTTCAGGGGTCATCAAACTTAAGTGTTTTGTTTGGTGGAGGATAAAAAAAATAAGTCAAAATCACTTTTCGGCTTTTGTTCTACAATTTCTGCTACTTTACATACAGCAGATGATTCAGAAGAAAGATTTAAATCTTTGATGAATGAAATAACAGTTGGAACAACAGACTTAGAAAAAGCGATACAATCATTGGCCCATTTATTGGTGTCCACATTCCCTTTCTTCTTAGTAACAACTGACTTGACCATGTCTTCTATTTTGGCTTTAATGTTAACACCAGTTAGGAATGCTGCAGTAACTGCCAGAGAACTGCCGCAATATGGCCAAAGTTTTTCTCCAACAAATTTCTCAAAGTTCTGACAATATTTCTTCACCATGCTGCTGTGCGTTTCTTCGTCAATATCTACAACAACTTTGTACAACTGATAGTCTAGGACTCTAGGAGGAAGTATAACAGCAAACTTAAATGAGATGTAGCACCATCACTTTCTAGTTTGTCTAACAAACAAAAAATGTTTTGAATTTATCATGTATGTACAGCATTCCTTTAATCTGAGCAATATTCGGAATGTGGTTTAAGAATTCTTCATCATCTTCATTAAAGTAATGCGAGTTTTTTTTTTTAATGGGCATTGAAACGTTGGTAGTATGATCGCCATTCACGTGTTACAGATTTTGTTGGTATGGAAAATGGCATCTATGATGCCTTTTCCTGATGTATATTGTAATATGTTTAAATAAATTAAAGTTGATCCATGAACTGACCCAGTTGCAGAAATCACGCCTCTGCTGAAGCTATCAGAAATGCATGTTGATAACCTGTGCTCAGTACAACCAGATCGGTGCGTTTCTGTTTCGGTATCAAACCGTCCATCAAATGTTTGCGTCATGCTTGCTGCATTATCAGTACACACACACAATCAATGGACTGGAGAATGTGGTAGATTCGGCAAGAAATTCACGTGCAAAACATATGTGCGTAAATTGTGCACCACGCGATATAGAATTGATACAAATGTATAAAGAAAAATAAAGAAGATTAAAATAAAAGGCTTTAAACAGGTAAAAAAAATAAAAATTAAGGATAGCTCTGGCGTAGATCAAGTTGCAATGACATGGCTACTGTCCCATGTGTCCCATGGGAAATACAAATGTGTGATGTCCCATCCCACCCACCCCATGGGACGTTTCTCATGGGATTGACATTGGAATTCCATTCCCATGGATAAGCCTGCTAATACAGGAATCATACACACGTGGTAATACATGAATCGTACACACATGCTAATATAGGAATCATACACATATGGTAATACAGGAATCATACACATATGGTAATACAGGAATCATACACACATGGTAATACAGGAGTCATACACACGTGGTAATACAGGAGTCATACACACATGCTAATACATGAATCATACACACGTGGTAATACAGGAGTCATACACACATGGTAATACAGGAGTCATACACACGTGGTAATACAGGAGTCATACACACATGCTAATACATGAATTATACACACGTGGTAATATAGGAATCATACACATATGGTAATACAGGAATCATACACATATGGTAATACAGGAATCATACACACATGCTAATACATGAATCATACACACGTGGTAATACAGGAATCATACACACATGCTAATACGGGAGTCATACACACTTGTTAACACATGAGTCATACACACATGGTAATACATGAATCATACACACGTGGTAATATAGGAATCATACACATATGGTAATACAGGAATCATACACATATGGTAATACAGGAGTCATACACACATGCTAATACATGAATCATACACACGTGGTAATATAGGAATCATACACATATGGTAATACAGGAATCATACACATATGGTAATACAGGAATCATACACACATGCTAATACATGAATCATACACACGTGGTAATACAGGAATCATACACACATGCTAATACGGGAGTCATACACACTTGTTAACACATTAGTCATACACACATGGTAATACATGAATCATACACAATTTCTAATAAATGAGTTATATACACCTGTTAATACATGAGTCATACAAATATGCTAATACTGGAGTCATACGCATATGCTAATATATGAGTCGTACACACATACTACTATAAGAGTCATAAACACATGCAAATATGTGAGTCATACACACATGCTATAATAGGAGTCATAAACACATACTAATATATGAGTCATACACACATGCTACTACAAGAGTCATAAGCACATGCAAATATATGAGTTATATACACACATTCTAATACAGGAATCATGCACACATGCTAATACAGAAATCGTACACATACTAATACAGGAATTATACACACATGACTAATATAGGCGTCATACACACATGCTAATGTAGGAGTCAAACACATATGCTAATATATGAGTCATACACACATGCTATTATAGAAGTCATACAAACAAGAACAGGTAGATAGCACAGCCATGTTTATCCATGTGAGGCAAACGTCCAAGGACCCAGGGACTGAGTACCTACCGGGATAAGTGGACACCTCTGTTGCTGAGCAGAGTAGGGCACGCACTTGTCCTGACAGTCGGCTGTCAAAGGGATGAGTAAACAATCCCCATGTGCATATTGAAATCAGAAGAAAACCACCACACTATCTTCCAAAGATTCCATGAATAACCACATTTTAGGGCAGTTAACGACGTTAATGTCTGTCTTAGGACATCCTCATCCGTTAGGGACAGTCATGAGCCACAGGTGACACCTGACTAATGATGGCGAAACCAAAACTAAAATGAATACATTTAAAATAGGAATAAGGAATGTTAGGACACTAAAGGAGTTGGGAAAGTTGAACAATATTATAAGAGAAATGGAAAGTATGAAAATGGATATCATATCCATAAGTGAGATGAGATGGAAGGGATCGGGTAAAATTATAACCAACAAACACACATTAATTTACTATAGAGAGGAAACACACACAACATGAGTAGAACAACCCTGTGATTTAAAAAAAAACAACACCAGCCAAGTCAATTAATGCGTGCAGGTGTATTTAAGATATAATTATTATGGTCAAAATCACCGTAAAGCCATTAGATGTATATATACAATGCACGCACCAACAACAAGCGGTAGTGATGAAGAAATACAACACTTCTATGATGAAGAAGAACTGGAGATATCTCAAATTAGATCATAAAAATAAACAATGCAAATGTAGGAAAGGGAAAAATGGAGGATGAAGTGGGGAATTGTGGTTTAGGGACACGAAATTAAAGAGGAGATAAACTAATATAATGGACAAATGTCAATGATATGATAATTGGAAACACCTAGTTTAAACACCACAAAAGACGATTTTACACACGGAAAAGACCATACTCAGCCAAATTTATCATATACTTATTAATCAAAGATTTAGAAATGTATTAATTAAGGTCAATACAATACCTGTAATAGTGATCACGTACCACTACGTGGGAAAAAAATGTAAGATTGAAGAGAGAAAAGTTAGTGATGCAGATTATGAGTCTTAATAAAGATATTCTGAAAGCAAGTAAAGAAATTTAAGAACAATACTGAGTTACTGTGAAAAATAGGTACAATGCAATAGCTAAAATACAGAGTGTAAATAAACAATGAACAATGTTAAGGGATACCATTAATCAAATAAGCAAAGATATATAACCGGAGAGAGACCAAAAAGCTAAAAAAAATGGATGACTGAAGAAATCTTAAAGTTGACGGACAAAAGAAAGCAAAGTAAAAATGACAAACAAGAGTATGATAAGATAAATAAAGAAATAAGAGATACGTTTTGAAGGCAAAAGCAAGTTGGCTGAACGAGCAGTGCAAGAAAATTGAATTAAAATATATTCAAGATACAAAATATATACACATACGCATAAGTGAGCTTACTGGAAGAGTGTAAACACGGTTATTTCTGGTGCCTTTGTGGTTGCTGCTGCTGTATTCATGTACCGCTAATGTCACATTTAAATATTGGATCCTCAACTGAATAGCATTGTTGTCTTAGTCTTGTGCTATATTCTGTCATGGACAAATTTGCTTCGAATCAACATAATATCGATAGCTGTTTAAGTGTGTACTCTATCAACATCATGTTTCCATCTCCAACAGTGAACATTCACTGATCACTACTGGTGATATAAACAACTAATGATAACCTGAATGCTTAGCTCTGTAGCTGTGCAATAATCTGTTATCTAACAAATTTCAGACTATTTCTCCAGCATCACTGAAATAATGTGCTTATCACGGAAATCATGTACTCATTCTCTTGAGACCTGTTTGACAATGTCATCTGGAATATATTTCAGGGCCTCAAGGTAATTGGCTTGGCTGGCTCAAAAGACAAATGCAACTACATACAAGAGATCGGCTTTGACCATGCCATTAACTACAAAGAGGAGAACATCTCAGAAGCCTTAGACAACATGGCGCCAAATGGTGTCGATATTTACTTCGATAATGTGAGTTCTCTGTGTGCAAGCTGAAACATATATTTGTTTGTAGAAAATCAATATTGAAATCATAAGAAAATGTTTTAAACAGAAGAAACAGAGAACACAGTGGACAAATAGAAAGAGAAATAAATATGTCTTGCAAAGAGTTAGTTGACAAACAAAACTGGTTACTCGCATCAGAAAACAGTCCATATTCTTTGAGCGTGTCATGAGAAGCGGAAAGCTGGAAAATACATCATAACGGAAAGGCTGGAGGGGAAGAGAGGCATGTGGAGACCAAGAGTGAAGATGCTGAACAGTTTGACATCGTGGTATGGAGGGACGTCATTATTCGAAACAGTTGTAAGCCAGAGTCAGAAGGCCGTAGACAGGCATAATCAAAAACGCCACCATCGTGTATTATTAGAAGAAAAAGTTGATTTTAGAAAACGAAACAAAGTAATCCTACTTTAGTCCAAATAATGTGTCTCCCTTAAAAGTTGATGAGTCATTGCTGGCGATGGCAATCTCGAAAGGCTGCTGGTGGAGTATCCCATGGTTGATTCATTGGATGGTTTCGAATCATCTAGAAGACATTTATTTCGCTCTTGTCAATATGAAACATTGATTTATTGTCGTTCCGGTTACCCTAATCTAAAATGCCTTTCATCTCTCGGAGATGGTACAAGTAGCGACATGTTTCCCAACCAGGTCCCACAGTACCATCTACATGCAGACTGTGCTGTAGAGCTCTTCCTATCTGTCTCAAGTTCAGAAACCAGCAGAATGTGCTAGACTGATTATGAAACATGAATTATGGTATCCGCCAACATCTGTATCTGGTTGATCACCGACACATTGTTACAAACTCCTCGCAGTGGTTCCATCTTGCTAAGAAGTGTGACACAAAACGTTACTGTACTTCATGTTAATAATGTTTTCTATTTTTGTGTTGTATTTTAGGAAAGCCGTAAATATATTGTTTGTAATATTCTTTCTCAACTAGACAGTATTGAATGTGAATTTTATGAAATGTTAAACTTATGCTGATTTTCCCCATTTAATGTTCTACTATGTTGATCCAGGTTGGAGGGGAAATCAGTGACATATTATATGGCAAGCTCAGAGACAAGGCTCGAGTACTACTCTGTGGTCAGATTTCTTCATATAATCAGCCTCAACCAAAAGGTGATTATTTAGCATCTGTATAACCTGTTCGTTTCATATACAAGTTCCACACTGACACTTTCCTCTTGATTAATTTGACCCACTACAGTACTAGAAATAACAACGAAAAGTATGCATAAAATTTGGTGGAACTGCGGTAAAGCTGTGAAAGTTTAAACAATATATAATGACACAAAGTAGTGCAGCTTTACATAACAGAGTTACGACACATACAGAACGTTGCGGCGGTTAGCCTTCATCAGCAAACAAACACATTCACAAACACAACATACAGTCAAGGAGAACTCCTGTGACTACATTAGAAGGTGATGACAGGACGAGAGGAACAAATGCATGGAAAAATGGAAGCAATGAAGAGAAAATGAGAATTGACAAAATGTTAATTGAAAAGAATGTTAGTCGAAGAAAATGTCTAATAGAACAACTGTTTATAGAGAAAAAAAACTGTATACTCACCTCACGTACGGACCTGTGAATGTCTGCGGAAATCTCGGGTGTATTTGTATAACGGTGCTGGATGTTACGGTACAGTGAGCACATAGAAAGAAGGGGGCGGGGTAGGAGGCGTGTAAAATTGACCACGACCCCATTGTGTTGTTGGTCTGGGTGGACTGGTGTGCAGGAACACGCGTACTTACGTAGACACACTTCAACAGACAAAATGCTAGTGTATGTGGACATGCATGAAGAGAGAGAGGGAGAGAGAGAGAGAGAGAGTGAGAGAGAGAGAGAGAGAGAGAGGAGAGTGAGAGAGAGAGACAGACAGAGAGAGACAGAGAGAGACAGAGAGAGGAAAAGTGCCTGCGACCTACCACATGGGGTATATTGTAACCTACGAAATAGTAAGTATGGTTGCTAGTCATACAACGCGCTTCAGGAGCCCCTCGCCCAGTCCTAGAGTTGTTGGGGTTGTGTGAGATCCAACCACTGGCAATGCACGTGAAGAAGGTATGCACAGAGAAGCCAGATGTGAGAGGAGAGAGAGAGGGAGAGAGAGAGTGAGAGAGAGAGCGCGAAAGGGGGGAGAGAGGGGGAGAGAGAGGGAGAAGAGAGAGGGGGAGAGGGAGGGGGAGAGAGAGGGAGAGAGAGAGGGAGAGAGATAGAGAGAAAGGGAGAGAGAGGGGGAGAGGAAGAGAGAGAGGGAGAGACAGGGAGAGAGAGAGGGAGTGAGAGAGGAGGAGAGAGAGCGAGAGAGTGGAGAGCGAGAGAGTCTCCCCTCTCTCGCTCTCTCTCCTCCTCTCTCACTCCCTCTCTCTCGCTCTCTCTCTCCCTCTCTCACTCCCTCTCGCGCTCTCTCTCCCTCCCTTGATCTCTCTCTTGCCCTCCCCCTCTCTCGCTCTCACCCTCCCTCACTCTCTCTCTCTCCTCTCTCTCTCTCCCCCTCTCTCCCTCCCTCTCTCTCTCCCTGTCTCTCCCTCTCTCTCTTCCTCTCCCCTCTCTCTCCTTCTCTCTATCTCTCTCCTATCTCTCTCCCTCTCTCTCTCTCCCTCCCTCTCCCCCTCTCTCTTCTCCCTCTCTCTCCCCCTCTCTCCCCCCTTTCGCGCTCTCTCTCTCACTCTCTCTCTCTCCCTCTCTCTCTCTCCTCTCACATCTGGCTTCTCTGTGCATACCTTCTTCATGTGCATTGCCAGTGGTTGGATCTCACACAACCCCAACAACTCTAGGACTGGGCGAGGGGCTCCTGAAGCGCGTTGTATGACTAGCAACCATACTTACTATTTCGTAGGTTACAATATACCCCATGTGGTAGGTCGCAGGCACTTTTCCTCTCTCTGTCTCTCTCTGTCTCTCTCTGTCTGTCTCTCTCTCTCTCTCTCTCTCTCTCTCTCTCTCTCTCTCTCTCTCTCTCTCTCTCTCTCTCTCTCTCTCTCTTCATGCATGTCCACATACACTAGCATTTTGTCTGTTGAAGTGTGTCTACGTAAGTACGCGTGTTCCTGCACACCAGTCCACCCAGACCAACAACACAATGGGGTCGTGGTCAATTTTACACGCCTCCTACCCCGCCCCCTTCTTTCTATGTGCTCACTGTACCGTAACATCCAGCACCGTTATACAAATACACCCGAGATTTCCGCAGACATTCACAGGTCCGTACGTGAGGTGAGTATACAGGTTTTTTTCTCTATAAACAGTTGTTCTATTAGACATTTTCTTCGACTAACATTCTTTTCAATTAACATTTTGTCAATTCTCATTTTCTCTTCATTGCTTCCATTTTTCCATGCATTTGTTCCTCTCGTCCTGTCATCACCTTCTAATGTAGTCACAGGAGTTCTCCTTGACTGTATGTTGTGTTTGTGAATGTGTTTGTTTGCTGATGAAGGCTAACCGCCGCAACGTTCTGTATGTGTCGTAACTCTGTTATGTAAAGCTGCACTACTTTGTGTCATTATATATTGTTTAGAAATAACAACATACATTCTAAGGACATATTTTGTTTATAGCTGTCTCCGATTAAACTCACACATGAGGATACAATAAAATACTGTAACGGGCACTTTAGTACACTATCATCATGATCAGATATGTGATTAAGAGCGCTTACTCTGAAACTTGATGATGGCGACGAAGCTAGTTCAACCTCTATACCTGTCATTTGAACTAAAATTATGACTTTTCGTCCTTTACTTAGGGATATAGAGTACCTTAGAAGTCGGAGTAAGTTCACTTATGGCGAGGGACACTGATAATAGAGAAAGCTGCTCCACACGCACACATAGATCCAGCGGATTCTTCAGTAGTGATAATTACTAAAAGTAGCAGCACTTGTATGGACTACGCTTGAGTTCAAAGTGAGCGAACGAATAAAACAAATAATAATGATGTGCCATGCACCACTGATGGTCTCAATGGTTCTCATTTGTTAATTTAATAATCTGTGGCTCATAAGGCACATACACGTAAATAGAGGGATGCAGAAGACCAGAGATTACGGCCTACATCTCCGGCTCAAGAAGACAGGTTTGTACCACGGTGTTGACTGTCTGGATGTTCATCTAAAATAAAATCCAAGAATAGTCGATTAGACGTCTAGCTGTCTCGGACAATGGCGACTAAACTCGAAGGTCCCGTGCACACGTTAGTTAGTCGCAGTTCCAACTTCACAGCAACGGGTCGTCCCCATTATGCTCCGTTCCTGTGCCAGTGAATATCACACAAAATGTTCCCATCTGCCCAATGTGAAAAGTGGAAAAGACAGGAGTCTCGACAAACAACAGCCCGCACGGATACACTGTGCATAATGCCGCCGCCAGAATGTCAACACAATAGTCCCCCACAAAACACCCAGTTCATTTCTGATGGAATCCGCAGTCATTTTCCCATTAAACATTGCTCCGCATTTCGACATTGGACAGAGCAGGTCGTATACGCCGCTGCTCAAGCAAACTTTCTAAATGAGAACAGTTACCCACAAGAAGTGTCTGATTTTGTTACATATGTGGACCCTCACTGGTGCCGCGGACATCGTGCACGGTAGAATCTCCTTGTGCAGACTGGAACATTTGTGGTGATACATGTGTTTGATCTACGGAAGCAGACTGGAGCACAAGTGATGATACATGTATACGATCTACGGAAGCAGACTGGAACACTTGTGGCGATATCTGTATGTTAGTTAGTTAGTTAGTTAGTTAGTCGACAGATCATCCTCATTGCACATCGAACCATTCAGTCCATAAGTGCTCGTATCCCCTCCTCAGCAAATCCCGCAGCGTGTAGTGGCAAACGACGCCAGTTCTGTGTTGGTTTATCAATCTTCTTTGGCTTCCTGTGTAGTGTTCTTGTTTAGCCACCCCTCTTTTAATTTGCTGTTCTCGCAGTCTGGCCATGGTTGTAGATTCACAGTCATCACTTGGTTCACGCAAGAGTCTTACTTCTCGTAGAGCATTCAGAATGTCAGCCTGGTCCATGGCGCGTCCGCCCTCCACAGTAGCCTCACCTGCGAGCTTGTCAGCCCGCTCATTTCCTTGGTCTCCCGCATGCCCTGGCACGAAGATGAAACTAATCTTTGTCAGCCGAGACCGCTCCAGAGGCAGCAACCATTCTCTTCGGATCGACCCCTCCTCTATCCTCTTGATCATGTTCATTGAGTCGCTAAGGAAACATGCCCTAGTGAATGTCTGTGTCTCGAGCCATGTTATTGCTTTACTTACTGCCATGACTTCCATAGTCAGGCTACTTGTGGTTTCAGTGAAAGCACCAGAGTCCTCCTTCACAATTCTCCCTCCGGCCCGAGCTGTAAAGGCCCATGAGCTTCTCACATGTCGGACGACCGACCCATCTGTGTAGATGACCGCATCACCGTCTAGTGAATTCTCGAAAATCAACGCTTGTACTTCAGCCTCCACAGCAGCCGGATTTTCTTGTCTGCATTTTCTATCTAGTTGGATGCAAACTGAAAAGGATGTGCAGAAATCTGTTGGCACTTGCACCCACTCCTCGCCAGGTTCTATGTCTTCAAGTGAACACACCTGTTGAAGAATGTCTTCGGCTTGACCCATCCACGACCGTCCTCTTTTTAACCTGCTGCCCTTCACCTTCATAATTTCACTATGCAGTGGATGTTGTGTGTTTGCGTTAACTCTGAGGTAGGCGCGTGCCCTGCAAACTTGTATTCTCTCTTCAATGGTTGGAAAATCAAGAAGGTAGCGCATCGCCCTGCAAGCTGTATCTCTTGTACATCCAAGAATAATGCGCATAGCTTCATTCTGTATCCTTTCCATCCTTTCTATCTGCTTACGGCTGAGAGTCAGGATTGCCATTGCATACTCCAAAACAGACATGACCAGCCCCTCGTACAGAAGACATAGATGGCGCTGCTCACAGTTTGCTGCCGCCATCACCCGCATCGCAGCCAAACCCCGCTTGGCCTTTGTTATCACCTGGTCTATGTGCTCATTATAAGCAAGGCTTCGATCAAACCGTATCCCCAGGTAATTCATTGCCTGCGTTCTTTCCACCGTCACTGAACATAGCATTACAGTTGGTGTTGGAGTGTTGACAATATGATTATTCAACGAGAACCAAGTCACTGTTGCCTTTGTTGGGTTGACCATTGCCCCAGCTTCACCACACCAAGTACTTATGCGTTTGAGTTCGGTTTGTAATTCCACAGCAACCTGCTCTCTATCCTTACCCTGACGATACACTAAAAAGATATCTGTATGTGATCTACGGTAGCAGACTGGGGCATTTGTGGTGAAACATGTGTGTGATCTACGGGAGCAGACTGGAGCACTTGTGATGATACATATATGTGATCTACTGGAGAAGACTGGAGCAGTTGTGGCGATATATGTATGTGATCTACGGTAGCAGACTGGGGCACTTGTGGTGATACATGTGTATGGGAGCAGACTGGAGCACTTGTGGTGATACATGTGTGTGATCTACGGGAGCAGACTGGAGCACTTTTGGCGATATATGTATGTGATCTACTGTAGCAGATTTGAGCACTTGTGGTGTTACATGTGTGTGACGGGACGCAGAGGTGTTTCCAAGGCACCAGGGCTGGGTTATATACTGGCCAAGACCTATTGACGCGTCCTCGTCGAGCGTCCTCGGCAACAGGTCCCTTCGGGGTTCTGGCTAAAGTCAGTAGGATCGCCGATTCCTCCGAAGTCGGAGAGGTCTGACTGTATGGCGAGGAACCACCAGTTTGCACACCAATAAGCCAGACATGGGACAACGGATACTCACGCAAACCTCAGGTCCTGTATGACATCACACTGATGTTGGACAACAGGATGCCTTCATCCGACATACAGGACTTCGCGTTGGAACTCAAGCCAACGAACACATGCAAGCAAGCATGTGTGTGATCTTCGGGTGCAGACTGGAGCACTTGTGGCGATACCCATTTGAAACAAAAGTGATATCGAGTCTTAGTCAGATATGACTGAGCTATCGTATGGCAGTAGACAGTACTGCCTGGGTTCTGTTCAGCTCCGAATGTTGGGCGGCGCTCACCAAACAAGACACTCCACATTGTGCTGTCAGCTTCGGATGGATAAGTGCAATTGGGAGGGTATAAGCCTTACCCTAGTGCGAAGAAATGCAACCTAAAGACTAAAATGTCATGGCAGGGCAGACCAGGTCCTAAGGCTACTGGTGTAGGATGGAAGCTCTGATAGACGGACAGTTAGAGTACTGCTATGCTGATCTAACAGCTTCTGCAGCTTGTCTTGTTCCAGACGTATTGGTGTTACTTTCCTCTGGAGTCAACTAGGCAGGCCGAGAGAGGGATCATGCTGCAAGAGCAAAGCATGGTCTCTAAACTCAGCCCAGGCTTTGTGTAATGAAGAGGTTTAACTCCATTTTAGAAACTATCGTCTGTCAAAACGGCAAGGTTCCAGTCAGATCGTGTGCATAATAAATAAAACGTAAGTACAGTTATAAGCTATCATCATGGCAGTTAGTGAACAAGTGTAGGGCGTTTTATAAATACAGAAGTATTTGTTTACATTATCCAAGATCAAAGGTTGCCGGTCTACCTGGCCAAGGAGATAACGACGTTGTTCGTTATCCCGTATATTCGCGTAGGGAAAACAGCTGCGCGAGATTCGGCAGCGGGTCGCGCCGCGCTGGTAACTTACAGGGGTATGTGTGTCGGTCGTTCAGAAAGCAATGGCAAAGTACTGAACGTAAAACTTTCTAGGACATCAACAGCAGCTGAACAATGCTGGTACTGACTTCAACGTCCTGTAAGGGATATGCAACATTTAAAGAAAATCAAAGGTTAAGGATAATGTAACATAAATACTTAAATGGTGTTAAAAATTTCAAATGTTTAAAATTTCAAAAAAATAAAAATACCAAGGGAAATTTTAAAAACAAATATTGACCAATATTAGTCTTGATCGGCCAGGGATTCCAGGTCAAGATGTTAACAATCTATACTGTTCACACAAAAAAAAGAAAAGAAACACATAGCTGTCGAATGCACATCCATCCATCCATCATGTGCCATTCCAGTAAGCGTGGGCGGTCATGTTCTGCCTTCTCACTCGATCACCAGAGTCGTGGATCAGCTCCGTGTTTCTGTCTCGACCATAGCCATAATTGTGATATTCAATAACTTTTTTAATATAATGAGTTTATTGTTCAAATTTCACAAAATCATAGCTTAGGGTTCAGACAGTCAATTGACAGTTGTTTTGCTTCTGGGTCACTAGAGATCTTTGACGTACGAGCTTTCCCGTGAGTATGATGTGTGGCCTCCTCTTGCATCGATTATCGACTGGCCTCTTCTGGGCATGGATGCGATCAGGCGTCTGATGTGGGCCTGTGGGATAGCTGCTAACTCTTCCTGGAGTGCCTGGAAAAGATCACGACGATTGGCTGGAGCAACGTCTTGGCGACAAGCACGTCTGTGCAGCTCATCCCACTCATGCTTGGAGACAGGGATGGCCAAAGAAGGGTGAGAATGTTGTTAGCCGTCAGGAACTGCGTGGTCAACCGTGCACAATGGAGTCTGGCATTGTCCTGTTGAAACACTGAACTTTGGGTAGCCAAAAGTGGAAGGACATGGGGTCGAAGAATTTCATTGACGTATCGTGGCGCATTAAATGTGAACTAATTGACTCCTTCCGCTGTAACTGATCATTCTTAACACCATAGCACTTCCAACTTGCGGTTGAGCTTCATTACCGCAATTGTGGGCAAAACGTTCATTTCACCTCACGGTAGATCCTTCTCCGCTGCAACAAAAAGCAAGATTGTCACTAAGCCAGATACATCTCCATTGGTTATCTTCTGCTCAAGGACGATGCTGGTTAGCCCAAAGAAATTGATTTTGGCAATGGTGGCGTGTAAGGACAGGTCCACGATAAGGTCATTGTGCCCGAAGTCCAGCATCATGCAGTCTATTCCGGACAGTTTGAGCCGACACATGACGCCCCGCAGGCAATGGCTGGGCTGTCGAGGAAGATGTTGTAAACCTGTCTCTGAGATGACGAAGACGAATAAAGCGATCAACCCCTGCTATTACCACTCTGGGCCGTTCACTGCAATGCCGGTCTTCAACAGAGCCAGTTGCGTAAAATGCAGCGAAAGTGTTGCCGTTTTGAAAGAGTACGCTCTTCGGCGCCACTACGAAACATCGTGAGAATGTGTGGATATTTTGCCCTGGCCATGTGGGTGTAAGGGGTAATGAACAGGCTGATAGGCTAGCAGGGAATGCACCTCTTGGTGGAAGTTTGCCTATGGACAAGGGGAAGGTGGTCGTGCGCTTGTGGAACCAGGTGGAGAAGGCGGAGGAACAGATTGAGAACCCATATGTGGAAAGATGAGATTGCGGGGGATCGGCAGGGGTTCTGGAAGAATCTCAAAACTGAGAGGGAAGACCAGGAGAACTTTTAATCAGATAGCGGTGGGTACGATTAGTAGTATGACTCTTCGCTGGCTGTTGACGAGGGGACGGAGCACGTATGGAAATGTCCTGAGTGCAGTGATGTCGGTTCTTGACTCAACTCAGCTCAACTCAACTACGAAACAAAACATCTATCATCATATTCAAAGTTTTCTGGAAAGTTACGCTCTAAGAAATATGAGTCCATAAAACGTGGATTTGAAACACAAAGAGATCTCTTCACGAGAAAGTTTGCTGAAAATGAATATGTCACTCGTAAAAGTTACAAAATAGTACATAAGATGGCAGAACGAGGAACACCGTTTACTGATGGCAACTTCATCAAAGAGTGTATGATGGAAGCAGCAAATAACTTGTGTCCTGAGAAAGCCGATTTGTTTGGAACTATCAGCCTTTCAGCAAGTTCAGTTGTGCGAAGAACAGAAGAACATGGAGAGAACATACTGCTACAGATACGTGAGAAAACTAGAACTTTTGTGGTATTCTCTGGAGCTGAATGAGTCTACCGATTTCTCGAGTACGTCACAATTTCTCGTATTCATTCGTGGTGTCAATTTGGACTTTCAGATAATCGGAAGAGTTGGCATCCGTTTGCAGCATGCATGGAACAAGAACTGGAAAAGACATTTGCATGGAAGTGCAACACGTTTTACAAGACTCAATCCTAGAAGCCGATTCAGTTAATCAGCTTCGAGGTGTTACAGTTGATGGAGGAAAAAAACATGGCTGGAGTGAGGAAAGGTCTGATGGGGCAGATCAGGACTCTGAAAGAAGATTTGCAAATTCCGGGACTCTGTTCATATACTGCATTATACATCAGCAAGAACTCTGTGTGAAGGACTTAGATATTTATTGTATACTGAAACCAGTCGTTTCTGCCGGGAACTTAATTCATGGACATGCACTCAATCACCGTCAGTTCTAGGCTTTTCTTGAAGAAATTGATTCTGAATTATGTGACTTGCCTTGTCACACATCAGTGAGGTTGCTCAGATGCGGTAAGGTCCTGTTTCGTTTTTACAAGCTCCGAAACGAATAAATGTTTTTCTCACTGAAAATTATAGTGCTGATCCACAGCTGTCAGATCATAATTGGCTGACAATGTTGTTATTTTTGCTCGACATCTCATCCCACATGAATGAACTGAATTTGAAATTTCAGGGGAAGGATAACCTTGTCTGTGATCTATACAGAATCATCAAAGGATTTCGCAGAAAGCTGCCATTGTTTGAAGGACAATTGGAAGGAGAAAACCTTTCTTATTTTCACAGTTTCAAAGAGATTTTGCGCTACAATCGCGGAAGATGTCAACCTTCGATTTTCCGGAAAAAAAAAAATATTCGTGACTTAAAAAAGCATTTTTCGGAGACATTTTCAGATCTTGACAGAACTGAGAGTGACATTCTTCTGTTCCAGAATTCGTTCGATTGTGACCTTAATGATGTGTCAGTTGAACTAATGTTGGAGCTCATTGATTTGCAAGCAAATGGCTTGTTGAAAGAGAAGCGTAGAGAAGGAAAACTAGTTGAACTTTACCGCTACTTACCTTGATGTTGAGTTTCCGAAAACTGAAGTAATTTGTCGCTGGTATGGCATCAGTGTTTGGAACAACATATGTTTGTGAGCAAACATTTTTAAAAATTAAGTATGTGAAGTCAACACATCGAACGAGATTGACTGATGATCATTTGAAAGCAATTTTCTTGATTGGAGCAGCAATTCCAAAACAAACATTTATGCTATCTCTAAAGCCAAATATCAGTTATACAAATCTCCCTAACCTTTTTTGCTGTTTAGTTTGTTAGATTCGGATATGTGCACACTAGGTCTGATGTAACTATATTTTTGCTAACGTCGCCTTCTTTGATAACTTGTTTTTAGTAAATAAATATATTGGTTGTCTTTGTTTTTTTGTGCATTGCACGCCACTCACCAATAATTAACTTAGTTTTCCGTCTTTTTTACCAGAGCTTTCGTTCTGGCTTGCAACTATTGCTAAAGTTTGGTGCATATCCTTTACAGGACGATTGCACTCAACACCAGCATGTTTTGCTGTTGTTGATGACTTGGCAAGTTTAAGTTCATTAGTTTGCCATTGCTTTCTAAACGACCGGCACCCATACTATTGCGTAATAACCCAGAGCAATGTGGTCTGCTGTCCAATCGCGCGTGCGGGTATAGGGGATTAAAAACTGCGTCAGTAAGACCTTCGCCACGGAGATGGCACAAGTATTGCACAGAATGAGTATCCGGCCTGCGCTTATAATTTTGTCAGATATCCGGCCCGTCGTAAAAAAAAGTTTGGTGACCCCTGGACTATGGATAAAACTGCCAGTAATCGTCTGCTAGGTGAATAGAAACTAATTGCATACATATGTTACTGGGGTTGGATTCAAATGCGTGTTGGGAGTTTTCTATTGCTGTCTATGAGCGCTCACGTGATCTGACAACCCTACCTGTCTGTGTATTGTGCATATTTCCATTAGGCACAAAGGAAGAAAGTGACCCAGGATTTGTTTTTTTATAATACCAGAAAAGGATAATGTAGACAAGATACGTCTGAGTATTAACAAAGGAAAGCCATTCTTATGTAGCAGACATATTCAAGCTGATAATATGATTTCGAATCAAGACGACCGTACGTATCTAAGAAATATACGCAGCGACAGGAAGATAATGGTAGAAGTATTTTGGAATAAACTTCATGAAAATAATGAAACCTTGTACTTTCCCATATATTTATATAGTATTTATAGATTATTTTATGTGACAATGATGAAGATGCATTCTTCATAATAAACGAAATGTTTTTAAAAATGAGGAAATCACTGGCCACGTATCGCTCTAAAGGAAAAGATCACAGATTTTCGACCTGACTATAGTAAGAACAGTTGGTGGAGGAGAAATAAAAGACCTAATACAATATATATATATATATATATATATATATATATATATATATATATATATATATATATATATATATATATATATATATATATCTTCTTCTTCTTCTTCAGCATTCCGAGCCATTGAGGTTCTTTGCTGCAAATACAATCTGTCTCCATTCGTCTCTCTGGTGGACCTTCTCTTGCCAGTCGTTGATTCCAAGTGCTTGTAGGTCTGTATGTATATTATCTCTCCACCGCCTTCTTGGTCTACCTCGGGGTCTACGGTCATTTATTTCCTGAGTGTAAGCGAGATTTGTTTCCCTATTATCTTCCATTCTTTCTATATGCCCCAGCCATTGTAGTCTATTAGCCTTCATGATACCAGTGATTAGCGGGGACTTAAACAAATCATAAATGTCTTTGTTACTTCTTCTTTTCCACTCTCCACTTTGTGTATCCCTAATGGGTCCAAAGATGCGTCTTAAAATTTTGTTCTCAAAGGTTTGTAACAAGGCTTCGTCTCCTTTCGTTGTACTCCAGGTTTCAGAGCCATACAGCACAACTGGTCTGATCAGTGTTTTGTATATTGTGATTTTGGTGTTACGAGATAGCGCCTTTGATTTTAGTAGATGTTGTAGTGCATAGTATATCTTATTTCCAGAGTTGATTCTAGTTTGTATTTCTTCCCTTATGATGTTGGAGCAGTTGAAGATTGTACCCAGGTATTTGTATGTTTCCGTTCTTTTAATGGTCATATTATCTATTTGTATGTGGCCAGAGTTTTTAGCCATTCCGTCTCTTGAAATTACCATATATTCTGTCTTATCTTGGTTGATAACCAGCCCCATCTGTTGGGCTTTTTCCTTTAAGTGAGTCAATATTTCTAATGTCTTTTGTTCACTTTGTCCTATAATATCTATATCATCTGCATAACCAAGCAGCTTGGATGTTCCTCCAATATCACATTCCTCCTTTACCTTCCTTACAACTTTCTCTAGAGCCAGATTGAAGAGTAGCGGCGATAGTGCATCACCCTGTTTCAAGCCAGATGTTATTTGGAAGGGGTCTGATTTCCTGCCTTTATATGTTACTATATTATAAGTATCTTCCATGCATAGTTTGGTCATGTTAATTAACTTCCTTGGTATTCCAAATTCCTGCATAACATTCCATAGACTATTCCTATGGACACTATCATAAGCCTTTTTAAAATCCACAAAAATGTTATGGAGATCTCTTTTATATTCCCAATGTTTCTCGGCTATTTGTCGTAAGATAAATATCTGATCTATTGTTGATCTGTTTTGTCTAAAACCCGCCTGGTAGTCACCTAATATGTCTTCTGAATATTTTTTAGTCTATTTAGTAATACTGCGGATAGTATCTTATAGCTTGTGGACAGTAGTGATATTCCTCTATAATTTCCACATTGGAACTTGTCTCCTTTCTTAAAGATAGGTATCAATAATGACTCTTTCCAGTCATGGGGTAATTCTTCTGTCCTCCAGATTTTTATTATTAGTTCGTATAGCTTTAGATGTAATGCATGGCCACCTGCCTTTATAAATTTAGCAGCAATTCCATCAGTCCCAGTTGCCTTATTGTTTTTAAGTCGTGTGATTACATATAGGATTTCTTCAAATGTAGGTTCTTCAATTTGTGGTTCGCATGTTAGAACCTCTTCCTGTGGGAAAATGTTACTTGGAGCTTCACAATTTAGTAATTCAATAAAATATTCTTTCCATGTGTTGCACATTTCTTCATTGGTATTTATCATATTCCCATTTTTGTCTTTTAAACCATATGTGTTTTGTTGGTGCCCTCGTTTCATTGACTTCAGTACTTTAAAAAACTTTCTGGATTCATTTTTCTGGTGATTAGTTTCCAAATCTTTGATTATATTACTCATATATTCTCGCTTCTGCTGTCTATTTTTGTAGCCTCTTTACATTCATTTCTATAATGCTCTTCCTTTTGGATGTTATTGATGTCATTTAACCATACATGTCTGGCATTCTTCTTCTTAGTGACTGCTTCTTCACATTTTTGATTGAACCATCTGTTCTTTCTATGCGTGGTTGACACACCGAGACATTCTTCTGCGGTAGACTGAATTGTATTCTTGATGTTCAACCAAGTTTGGTCAACGCTTTCCTCCAAAGGGTTTTGCAAAGTTTCAAGTTTACATTTTATTTCATCTGTAAATTTCTCTTTGACTGTAATGTCTTGTAGTTTTTCTCTGTTATATGTTGGGTGTAATCTTTGTAATTTAGTATAGAAAGCTCTCTTAAGTTTTATTTTAAATTTTGCTCCAACGAGGAAATGGTCACTATGGCACTCAGCTCCTCTATAACTTCTGACTTGCTGTATGTTTGATGCATTTCTGTTGTTAATTAAAATGTGATCTATTTGATTATAGGTTCTCTTGTCACATGATTTCCAAGTTTGTTTGTGTATATCCTTTCTTTGTAGTCTGGTACTGCTAATCTGCAGTCCTTTGGCTTCTGCCAGGTTGATGACTCTCCATCCATTATCATTTGAAGTTGTATGTAGGCTTTCCATACCGGCCACTTTTTTATTAGTTTGCTCTCTACCTATTTTTGCATTGAAGTCTCCCAGCACAATCAGGATGTCCTGTTTGGGGGTTTCTTCTATGACATCTTCCAGATCATTATAAAAGTCTTCTTTAATATCATCTTCTTTCTCTTCAGTAGGTGCATGTACATTAATCATCGTTATATTTTTCCATTTACCTTTTATTCGTAATTTACTAATCCTGTCATTAAAAGCTTTAAAGTTTAAAATGTTCCCCCATAACTCTTTTTTGATGACAAATCCTGTTCCTAATTCATGTTTATTTTGGGTGTTTCCTCCATATATTATAATCATTCCATTTTGCTCTAAAGTACCCTCTCCTGGCCACCTTATTTCTTGAATTGCTGTGATATCCATTTGATATTCAACCAGCTCCCGGGTTAGTTCTTCGGCCGCTCCAGCTCGATATAGTGTCCGTACATTCCATGTTCCAAATCTCAAAAGTCCTTTAACGTTCCAAGGTCGTTGTCCAGATAAGTCAGTCCGATATCGAGGCTCATGTATTTGTTTCGTAACAAAGAAAGGTTTTTACAAAGGTGGGGATGTTAACCCCACGCTTCAACCCCCAACCTGGAGGACCAGGGTGTTTCTCTTTGTCTGTTCTCTACCCTTTGACCTGTCCGGCTTGGGAGGCCCTGCTGGTAGCTACGCTACCGCCGGCATAGCTCTCAGGGTCATTGAGAAACTCAAGCTCCCCCACCACGACAAGGTGGAAACACCATCGGGGGAGATATATATATATATATATATATATATATATATATATATATATATATAGTGTGTGTGTGTGTGTGTGTGTGTGTGTGTGTGTGTGTGTGTGTGTGTGTGAAAGGGGTCTTCCGGTAAAGATGGCGACGGACGGTTGTTTTGGTTATGTGACCGTTACCTTTTTCGCGTAGGAGATGGATAGTTTAATCTCCTACGTATAATTTGTGTGCCAGGATATTAGTAAGGGATGTTGTAACTACTTAGCATTTGGGGTCCGCTTCGGTGGTCCGGACGTCGTATTTCCCTATATGAATGTTATCCCGCCCTCAGCGGACCACATAGAAAACGGACCTCAAATGACCCAGATATTTGAAAATGGCGGTTATGTTCTTGAGTTTGGGTGACGGTCGAGGGGCGGCGGCGGCGGCGAGGCGGCGGCGGGTTCGAGTCCCATATAATACATATATAGGTGGATAGGTGATTATTATTAGTCATGGATCCGAGATGGAAACATCCTTTTACGGCTTTGATTGCGGGACCAACGGCGTGTGGAAAATCCGTCTTTGTGCAAAAGTTTCTTTCTCATTTATCAGACATGGTCGATCCGATTCCAGAGGAGATTATATGGTGCTACGGAGAATGGCAATCCATGTATGAGACTATGAAGGGCATTACATTTAACGAAGGCTTGCCTGATATGGAACAATGGACAGGTGATAGACGTCGTCTAGCGGTAATAGATGACCTAATGTCCGAGACAGATGATAGGGTGATTAAACTTTTTACTAAAGGTAGTCATCATCGCAATCTCAGTGTCATGTATATAGTCCAGACTCTCTTTGGGAAGAATAAAGAGCAAAGAACTATTAGTTTGAATTCGCATTACCTAGTGGTATTTAAGAACCCTCGTGACGGGTCTCAGATTACTAACCTGGCCAAACAGATGTATCCAGGCCGCGTGTCATATGTCCAAGAGTGTTTTAAGGACGCGACATCGGTTCCACACGGTTATTTGCTGTTTTACCTTCGACAAGAAACACCGGATCAACTCCGCTTACGAAGTTATATTTTTCCAGATCAGCGTCAAGTCGTCTACGTGCCTAAATAATATGTCCCACCGAATAAAACGTCATGGCGCCATGCTGAGATTTCTGGGTGAGGCGAAGCCGGCTGACTTGAAAACCGTAATTAAATTGGCTTCCCCAGACCTCGTCCAATCAATATGCGAGTGCTGTCACAATGTGTTAAAAGGTAATGTTCGACTGACACAGGTTCAGAAGAGACGTTTGCGGCGACACGGAACAGTCTGAGAGCGCTCACGCGTAAGAAGCTATCTATCAAGAAAAGGAAACAAATCTTGCAACAAGGTGGTTTCATAGGCGCTCTATTAGGTCCTATTCTATACGTGCTGAAAGGTATCGTGGGCTTATAATGAAGAAAATTATCTTGATCGACCCCCGGATGCAGGAAAAACCCTACGTACCACCCGATACATTAACAGATAACTTGCCCGACTTGGATCAGCAAATGCAACATGTCCTGGATAACAAAGATCTACAACCTCGGGAAAAAGTTCGCGTTTATCAACAGACTTTGCAGCGGTATCTGAATCGACTTGAGCAGTACAGACATAAGCCATTAGGGACAGTGGATATCAAGGAACAAAACCCGAAGTCAGCACTTTACCGACTTCAGTAACCGAGACACCGCTTCAACCGACGCTTTTTAAAAGTCAATCAACACTTATTGAACCGACTAAAAGTCAAGTAGTCGAGTCCAAAGCAGTCGAGACAACATCACCTTACAGACTCAGGCGAAGCAAAAAGAAGATTAGGATACCTACACCCAAGTGGGAAAAATTGCCTCGCAATTAAGAAAATATTACTACGATCCACAGAATCCCGGAGCCTATGGCGGAGCCGCCTCTCTAAAACGGAATACTATTTTTAAGAATATAGAGACTTGGCTACGACAGCAGGATACGTATACTTTACATAAACCTATCCGTCGTCGTTTCCAGAGACGTCAGACCATAACCGGTGGTATAAATCAACAATTTCAAGCCGACTTGATAGATATGAGAAAATTACAAAGATACAATGATGGGATGTTGTATCTAGTGACGTGTCTCGATGTGTTCAGTAAATATGCTTGGGCCATCCCGATCAAGAAGAAAACGGGGAAAGAACTAGTGGACGCCGTGAGTACAATTTTTGCTGATGGACAACCGATAAATTTTCAGACCGATAAAGGCTCGGAATTTGTCAATCGGACGTTTTTAAAATTTATGAAAGATCGAGGTGTGCATTTCTTTACCACCGAGAATGAAGATGTGAAAGCCGCGATAGTGGAAAGATTCAATCGAACCCTGAAAGATAAAATGTGGCGCTATTTCACCAAGACCAATAAACTTCGCTACGTCGACGTGATAGATAAACAGATCCGCAACTACAACGGATCGTATCACAGAAGTATTCACATGGCGCTCATGCAAGTCAACTATACGAATCAAAACGAGGTGTGGAATAACCTGTATCAGAAGACTTTCGATAGAAAAATTTATTTTACACCCGGCGATCGAGTCAGACTAGCTCAACCCAAACAACCGTTTAAAAAAGGGGTATGCACCCTCGTGGACAGAATAATTGTTTACCGTCAGTCGTATAAATCAGACCAGTCCGGTCACGTATGTGCTAAAAGACGATTCGGGAGAAGAACTTCAAGGCTCATTCTACCGAGAAGAAATACAACTCGTCGGAGACAAACAAGTGTATCGCGCTGAATGAGTCTTACAAGAACGACCCAAGCGAGGTGGTAAAGAGTACTTAGACAAGTGGTTCGGATATCCCAAGTCATTCAACAGTTGGGTCTCAGATCTAACCAGATACTAATGGAAGAAATCAACGTGGAAACTAACGACGGCTTCCTCTGATTCCACGTGATCAAGTTTCTGTTTTTTAGTTGATTGCGTGTTTGTTGGTGCTTTTCTCTTACGTGATGTAGTATCTGATGTCGATGGTGTAGTGTTTGATGGTGTAGTACTAGCTGGTGTAGTGTCTGTTGTTGAGGGTGATGTCTGCTGATGTGTTTTCATGTGTCGTTGTAGTCCACCTTTCCTACTGTATAAGTTGCCACAGATGTGGCATGTGTGAGTTTGGTTGTTGTGTACTGTGTCAATGTGGCGTGTAAGCTTTCTGTTTTCTGTAAAGTTTTTAGCGCAGATAGGACAGAGAAAGACAGATTTATGAATAGAGGACATAGTAGAGCAAAGAGTAGTAATTGCTGATAGTGATAATAAAAGCGTTGATAGATATGGCAGTAGAGCACTTCTGGTCGTCTTCAGTACTGCTTGGGTTCTGGCTGTATACACAATAGTAGACTTTCCACCCCTATTTCTCGCGTATTATATGACGTGTTGTGTGTTGCTCCAACGCTTATAGTGAGCAATATCTTCTTTTACCCGTATATGTGTGGGACATCAATCAGCTGTGGAGAACAGATATTTAACAGACAGGTTACACCCTTTATTTTGCTTATATGCTTATATAAAATTATTTCACTAAGATATACCGAAAATTTGGAATGTCACATAACGTGTAATACTATTAATGAAGGGGTATTTCGTACTTTTTGCTGATAGATCTTTTATATAGTAAAACATGACTTCACGGCAGTGGCTCCTCGATTTCTAACTTAGTTAAGACAGCACATAATACTTATGACCCATAACACTATTTTATATTATAGATCATTTATATAATATGCCTTCAGTGGCGGCACCGGAATTCTTAGTAAGTTTACGTCTGTTGTACTACTTATGATCCATAACACAGAGCACTGAGAGAATGATAGCATACATACCTCGTATGGTTGACTTCTCGTTGTAAACAGCTCTCAATTGACCACCTCTTTTGTCTGTTGTAGACCGTGTAAATCTGTAGAAGGAATAATAGTAGCCATATAGCACATACATGGTAAAATTACACATAATATGAAACATTTTTATGTCTGATATACACAAATCGTGTTAGGTACCCACACAACAAAGGCGCTAGTCAGATAGAAAGATAGTAAGGGAGATAGTTATCATATCGTAAGGGAGAAACCCACAACCCACGTTCTTCCTCTCTCTCTCTCTCACTCTCTCTCTCTCTCTCTCTCTCTCTCTCGGTCTTTCTAGCCCACTCTCTTACTCTTCCTGTCTGACTGTCTGTCTCCGTCTCACACACACACACAGACACACTTACACACACTTACACACACACACACACACCATCACACCACCGCAAGAGAGGATGATGGTTTTCATGTCTTCGCTTGACACCAGTGGTCGACGCCAATATGGTGATGATGGTGAATGATGATTATGATACAGTAATAGATTTTTACATTATGAGCAGTCCTTCCTTTGGTTCTTCTGGTGTTGTCTTCACCGTGGTCGCTTCCACTATCCCTCGGTTTTAGCAGTTTCAATCTGTAATAACAAGCGAAAGAGACACGTGTGCCTACAATGATGAGTGCTTACAAATACATCACTATAAATGGTAGAGCTATTAGACACAAAACCACACAGCGGCAGTCGAGTTGGTCGCAGAGCGCCTGACACGAGTGCGATGCCCTGTAAATGCATTGACCAACCTTACCTAGCTGGTACATGCTGCTGAGTGCGACGTTGTGTATTAAATAGCCGAGCTATGACCGCCCACGCTTAACGAGCTGGTACATGATGATGAATGCGACGTCCTGTAATAGACAGATGAGCTATGACCGCCCACGCTTACCGAGCTGGTACATGATGATGAGTGCGACGTCCTGTAATAGATAGACGAGCTATGACCGCCCACGCTTACCGAGCTGGTACTGATATGAGTG
>JACEFZ010008988.1:0-30336 GCA_014155875.1 Cepaea nemoralis | reverse complement strand
CCCCCTTTTTCTAATATCTTGACCTTGTTCTTCGAGATTATATGAACGAGTTCTTTGTTTAACTCAACGAAACACTGAGTTCATCTTTTTTATTTTTATTTTGCGGCACCAAAAGAAATGTAAGAGTTATTTAAAGATCGCATTGTTTTCTGCAGTTTAATGCACATTTCCGTGAGTCATGTTAAGACACGTAAGTATGACATATAATATGCATGATTGCTCTGTCTGCCAAATTACACACACAAACACACACACACACACACACACACACACTCACACACACATGCACACAAACATATACACATACAGTTACCAATAAATTATGTTATATACATACGTTTACAATACATTATGTTATATGCACACATTTCCATTAAATCATGTTATATGCATACAGTTACCAATAAATTATGTGATATGCATATATTTGAAGTGCTACATAGAACCTGTACTTTTGTTTGGACGTGAAGCGTGAACAATGAATAGTCAAGCTGAAAACCATCTGATGGCTGTGGAAATGTGGTTTCTGAGGCAAATGCAAAGAATACCATGGACAGATAGAAAAACCAATGAACAAGTCCTTCAAGAAACAAATGAAGATCGTAACCTGATTACAGTCATTAGACGTAGTCAGTCAAAATTTGTTGGGCATGTTATGAGAAGAAATGACTTGGAGAACTTGGTGACAACTGGCAAGATAGAAGGGAAGAGACCAAGGGGAAGACCGAGAAGTAAATACCTGGATGGCTTGGCCACGTGGCATGGTCGATACAGGAACACGGAGCTTATCCACGTCTCTGGCGATCGGGTAAGATGGCAAAACATGACCGCCCACACTTATCGGCATGTCACATGATGGATGGATATATTTACCAATAAATCATGTTATACACATACATTTACTAATAAACAAAATTATTTACATATATTTACCAATAAATCACGTTTTTATTTTCAGAAATAAATCATATGACATTTCCATGGTTGGTACCGCGAGGGTCCGGCTAGAAAATGTCCACTGTAGAACAGGAGCAGACCGCAACACAAGATGCAGCATGCGGTTTTCAACCAGAATACACTGGAAGTAGGAAGGCTGCAGGAACACGGAAACAAATCCCGACATTAATAGCCATGAAATCATCAAAGCCAAACTTGAAGTCACCGTCAGGGAAGCGAGCTGAGGCGCCTGGCTCAAACAGCAACAGTTCGCGTGTATCTGCTGTCCCAGCTAGTCAACAATCAAGTCCAACAGTTAACACAACAAAGTTGGAAACTAATCAACAAATATCTGATAATACTTCACATGGACCAAAGCACATTCCAGGCAGAGAGCTTTATTCTGCTACCTCCATAATAAAACAACGTAGTAAAGAAAAGCGGAAAAAAATCTGATTCCAACAAATTCCAGTCCACGCAAAATGAATCACTTTTGCTCAGAACGATAACAGATTCGACTAAACACAGTTTTAGTTCTAATGACATTTTAGTATCAGAAATGACAGAGAACAAAGTAAATAATTCCACAGTGAAGCAGGCTGCAGAAAATGAGTTAGCCGTTGAAACGAATTTATTGAAGCCAACTTCATTGGCGGCTGATGACAGTAATTCATGCACTGCACCAAAAGAAGCTGCCCAGAAAGAAACTCATGGTGTCGTGAGCTGTTCAGGCGGGGTCTTACAAGAATCACAAGAACTAAACATGTCTGATCATGCTGGTATTAACAAACCTAAAACAGAACACAAACGTCGACATACCACTCCAGGGGTGGGAAAAGGGAACAGCGAACCATACAGCAGTGAACGGTTCCCTAGCTGTGTGATGGCAAGGCGCAGTAGCAGATCGGCATCCGTCAGTAAAGAACCTGCTCCGAGAGCACGCAGATGTTTGTCATTCGACAGTACACCGGGCAGAGGTATGCGGTTGAAACCTGTTCTTGTGTCTGTTGTAGTTAATTGCATATTGATCTGTTGGTTTTTCTTTCAATTTAAAATATAAAATAAAAACAGAACACTTTATTTTGATTTGAAGCTTTCGCTATTTTCATGCAAGATGGGCACTACTTTTCAATCAATCAATCAATCAATCAATCAATCAATCAATCAATCAATCAATCACTCAATCAATCGGACAATCAATCAATCAGTAAAGCAATCAGTCAATCGATCAATCAATCAATCATCAATCAATCAATCAATCTGACAATCAATCAATCAATCAAACAATCAGTCAATCAAATGAACTATCGAACAATTGATATAGTGTATTCTCCACGTTGAAAGTCGGATGTAATGAATCTCCAACAACATATGTTCCGCATTTTCATGGTGCACTCATTTTCTTCTCCAAGTCCATATCTTGTTGTTGACCGCTCACCTATATCGTTGTTTCCCCCTTGCGCATTTCCCCTCCAAGTTTCCGTCAAGCACATCCTATCACAAAGAGCTTGTCTTTTAACATTGCCCAAGTACCTTACTTGAGTGATAAAAGAAATCACAGCTGCAGCAGGGTATAACAATAGAAAATAATGCTGTTAGATGTGGATGGCTCATGCAAGAAGAGAAAGATAACAGACACACCCTAAAAAGAACTCAATCTCGGTGACCAGAAATCATGGCGGGCAAATGAATCAGGAAAAAAAATTAAATACATAAGAAATAATAATAATAATAATAATAATAATAATAATAATAATAATAATAATAATAATAATATTAATAGTAAAATAACGTTACTCAAATATGTAATAAGTAAGCTAAACCACAACACAACAAATCCGACGCCTTTTGATCTTCTTCAGGAACAGTACAAACGATCTAAAGAAATTGAAAAAAAAAAATGTAAATAATAAATGCACTGAAGTAGAAACACAGAAAAGTATAAATAAGGAATCCTTATTATTCCCCTGACGACCATATGTTCTTCCAGTGTTATGTTGTTGTTGTGTGTGTGTGTGTGTTTTTTTTTTTGGGGGGGGGGGGTAGTTTTCCTGTAAATGGTTTGACAACACACTGTGTTAAGCACTGTCCGTGTTACTTACATGGGCTAAGCTGTACAGTTTTCTGGCTACCATGTCCTCAACTACTAGATCGTTATAGGATCAGGATTAAATTCACAGTTAACGATAGGCCATAAACGTGAGAAAGTAAAAGATGTTTTAAATGTTGCTTGTCTTTTGCAGGACGTTGCCATCAACCCCAGGTTGCTTTTCCGTTCAGTAGTTTGCCATTGATTTCTGAGCGAGTCATCAACATTTAAGTGTTGGCTTTGAACGCCCACCTCCCCATCAGTGCGCCGTAATAATTGTCGTCAGATATTTTCTGCATTATTTTGTCTCATTAGAAATAACCTCAAGGCTACTGAATGACGTTCTGGGAATTACAAAGACAAAAGTAGAGATCAGTGGGCACTCTTGACAGTATATGCATTAAAAGCTGTAGGTACACCACAATTCCTCAAAATAACGACAATGCCAAATTACAGAAGTGTAATTCGACGGACGGCCAACAGTAAACACAACATAGCAGGAAGCTAATCAACTAATACCTGATAAGACTTCACATGGATCAAAGCACATTCCAGGCAGACAATTACAATCTGCTACCTCCATAATAAAACAACATAGTAAAGAAAAGCGGAAAAGATCTGATTCCAGCAAATTCCTATCTGTACAAATAGTGTCAACATTAGCCAAGCCTATCCAATCTTTTTTGTATTCTTTTGTATGGATGTGAAACTTGGACAATGAGCAGTCAAGCTGAAAAGCATCTGATGGCTGCAGAAATGTGGTTTCTGAGGAAAATGCAAAGAATACCATGGACAGACAGAAAAACCAATGACCAAGTACTACAGGAGACAAATGAACATCGTAAACTGATTGGAGAAATTAGACGTAGACAGTCAAATATTTTTGGACATGTTATGAGAAGTAATGGATTGGAGAACTTAGTGACAACTGGCAAGATCGAAGGGAACAGACCAAGGGGAAGACCGAGAGGAACATACCTGGATGGCTTGGCCACATGGCATGGACGAGACAGGAACACTGAGCTGATCCACGACACTGGTGATCGAGTGAAATGGCGAGTCATGACCGCCCACGCTTTCCGGCATGGCACATGATTGATTGATTGATTGATCCAATCCAGCCAAACCCATAACTATGGAATATGGACAGAATTCGTTCCCAGCTATCTTATAGTCCTACAGGTCTCAGTAGTCCGTATGTTACCGACGATCCAAGAAGAAGAAAATAGTTATCCGCAATATACGTTTTCATATTGTATGATGTCTGCTTTGATATCTGCTTCCTTCCTTGTTGATTAATTCTCGTAAATTTATTTCCATTACTCTTGCAGTGTTTTCAAAGGTTAGCCAACAATTAATTATCTGTGGACATCATAAGTTTAAGGCGCTTTCGCTTACACTTTTTATTTTTGGTGACCACGGTAGGTGGTTTGTTCCTTGCGCCGGTCAGTTGGACTAACATGTTGACTTCTTATCCTTGACATGGAGACGTAAATTACAAGGAACTCAGAAGTCCGAGTGGGTTCACCTGATTGCGGGGGATGCAGGTAATAATGAAAGCTAATCAAAACGCGAAATTCAGTTCCGTGCACTTCCTAGTATAAGCTAATAGTAGCAACTAGAACTGGTAGCAGAAGTGAGTGAACTACGCCAGAGTTCAAAAATGAGCGAAAGAACAGCACACAAATTATGTTTGAACCGTAAATATACAAATATGGAATATAAATTTATTTACTAAGCACACGGATACATTGTGTTGTGTTTTGTAACGTCATTGCATGTTAATGACGCGTGTCCATATGTACATTTAATAAAGAACATTTTCTCAGAAAACGACAGATGTTCACTGATAATGTATGTCTACAGTTAGAGCCCGCGCTGAACGAGCCAACAGCATCGCCACTCCAGAGAGTGCTACCAAAAAGCCAGAAGGAAACAGCAGTTCCGTAGACAGCTTGAGAAATCTCAATCTTGAGTTACGTGATCAGGTGACCAAGATGCGGCACCAGCTGGAGTCTCAGAGAGGAAACATCAAACAGGCGCACTGGCAAAAGGTATTGTGTTACTGAAGATGTTGACACTCACTGTGTATTTGCTGCGGGAACATCATTAGTAATGCAGTAACAATCTAGTTAAAGGTAAAGACAGTCCCATAGTAAGTTCTGCCGTTGCAGTGTGAAGTGTGAAGCATTCACGTATTCCAGGCCATGACATATGAGGTGGGGTGACCAGTTTACTTCCTCGTCGTCTTTAATTCCCAAAGTGCCTAGTACTAATTTATATGAGGCTGGATCGACTCCAGGGCAGTGCTTGTCAGAATAAACGATAACCCCGCCTCTGCTGAGGATTATATTCGGAGCACTTTCTTGGCAGACAGGAACAATCTAGTTACAAGATATACTGTGTAATTATAATTACCACCGGGTACAATGGCTAGCACACTTGCCTGCCGGTCCGGTGTTCAAAATATCAACACAAGAAGTAAGTGATTTATTTATTTATAGATTTATGTAAGAACTGACATCATGACACGCTGAGCACGCTCACAGATGATCCATCTTCTGGCATAGCACACCGGGTAAACCCATAAGTGCTCCGTCTTCTGACATCATAGCTTGGCTGACACACCCATTAGGTGCTCCTTCCTCTGACGCCATAGCACGCTGGGCACACCCATTCGGTGCTCCGTACTCGGTATCAGATGTCGTAAGATGTAGATGTTCATCATCCCAGTAGCACGCTGAATGTAAACACGTCGAGCTCTTAATGTCATACGCCCATTCTTGTCATAACCACACTTATCTCCAAATTCAAGCATCCTCATATATGATGTTTCATCTATAGTTGTATCTTCAACCAGTGTTCGTTCGTAGGAAGTCTTCACGACGTTTGCATTATCCATTGTGAATCTTTCATCTACTGGCATTCTTGCAACTAATAAATCTTCTCATTCCTTCTCTCGCACACCTGCATGGTCCGGACAGTGTGTCCACGTCCGTGACACACACAAGTGCCAATGCTTGGTATCTACTCAAGATTCAACTGTCTATTCTGAACTTTACGAAATGCAAAGACTAAGACTCTATGATATCTTTGTAACGTTATTACCATCTAGGTACCCCAAAGCTGACCTGATCACCTCTATCCAACTACGGGAGACTGTAGACCTCAGGTACTCCCTGTTTAGCTGAGAAATCCCATCTTTTTTTCTCATCGCGACGCACAAAACCATCACTGTACACAATTGCGTCGTGGCGCCCAACATTTTCATCTGTAAGATGTTGCAACTCCAATTATGCTAAACCACTACGCCACTTGCTAGATGCTCTATCCAATGTTGTTATAAAATGGTGGAGGCTGCTCTTGTGTGTACCGCTGTCCATCCATCCCTGTCCCCTACGTATCTGCTTGACTGTGGTCCAGCTTTCCAATGGTATCTTCTACTCGTGTCATCCAATGCCTTCCTTTCTTTAATATACTTCCTTTAAGATCATTCAAGTTATCATGTACTGGGTGTCTGTCACCATTGATAACTCATACACAGGCCTTAGTCTGTGCCAGCGCGAGTCTCGACTTCCTCTATGTTATTCATAGCATGTATCTCTGAGTTCTGTTGAGGGAAATGCCCTTTTCACACCTTCACTCCTTCCCTTTTAATGCCTTCCAGTTGTCCACAAGGTTATTAAAGTAAACAAAGAATTCTCTTCCATGCTATGAGACATATGGGGTAATGATGTTAGCACCACATTTTCATAGACCAGTGGGAGCTCTGTAGATGATGTTGTCGCAATGACACCAATAGCCTGATGTGGGAAAATATTAAGCAAGAAAAGCAGTGAAGTTATAGACAGAAGTATATCCCAGGTCGACCCAGCCTGAAACTGTTTCCAGAACATATCTTGGGAAGTAAAGGTGGTCGGTGTGATAATTCCCATATCATCCACCGAGCGCCGATTGGTCTATAAAATGTGCGCCTAGCACCACATGCCCAAATGTGCCATATTGTGTGTCACAGGGTCCTTTACTTTACTTACTTATTATATTTTGATGTGTTGATCAACGTTGTGTAAGATTTACGACAATATTAAGACATCAGTCGCTGTATTTGTAATGATTTATCAACGTAGGTGCTACATTTACCACAATGATGTTTGCTGTGCCATTGTTATTTCTCAGCTGCAATAATGTAACTTATTGATCAACTTAGGTTTTAGATTTACGACAACTGAGGCAGCAAGAGCACGAACGGTTGACCCTGGCCCTGGCTGAACAGAAAGAGAAGCTTGACAAGGAGAAGGCCAAGGAGATAGAACATATACGCGATCAGCTGACAGCTAAAGGAGAGCTAGATCTTCAGAAATTAACCAGGTGTGTAGAAAGGATATTATTAATCTATGCACACACTACTGATAATGCAGTGCATGGTTGTGTCTATGATTGTAATAATGGCTTAGAGTTTACTGTTCGCCGCTAGCTTGTACCGACCTGGCTTGACAAAGAGAAGACTTAAGAAGAGCTTGTAAAACATTGCATATTCTTTTAAGGATGTTGTAATCAACACCATGTCGATTTTTAGGCAATTTTACATTCTGTAGTTTTCCATTTTCATCAACGTTATTCTTAGCATTAAGCATGTTGAGGTCCTACATAGAACCTGTAATTGTGTATGGATGTGAAGCGTGGACAATAGCAATGAGCGGACATGCTGAAAAACATCTGATGGCTGTGGAAATGTGGTTTCTGAGGAAAATGCAAAGAATACCATGGGACAGACAGAAAAACTAATGAACATGTCCTACAAGACACAAATGAAAATCGTACACTAAGTAGAGAAATTGGACGTAGAAAGAACTCGATGACAATTGGCAAGATCGAGGGGAAGAGAACAAGGGGAAGGCAGAGAAGTAAATGCCTGGATGACTTGGCCACGTGGTATGGTCGAGACAAGAACACGGAGCTGATCCACGACTCTGGTGATGGAGTGAGATGCGAATCATGACCGCCCACGCTTACCGGCATGGCACTTGATGGATGAAGTTTTCCATCACTTTCTGAACGAGAAGTCAACGTTTAAGTCCAACTGAATAGTGTGAGGAATTAAGCCACTACCCCGACATCAGCGCACGGGAAGTTTAAGTGCCGGTGCTCTTAACCAGAGCTAGATATTAAGAAATGAACCATGTGTGCAGTAATGATTGAACAATAGTTTACAACGTTCGCCTCCGGCTTGTGCAGACCTGGCTTGACAAGGAGAAGATCACGGAGATAGAACATGTACGTGATCAGCTGACAGCTAAAGGAGGGTCAGATCTTCAGAAATTAACCAGGTGTGCAGTAAGGGTATTATTAACGTGTGAGCAATCAACTGACAATGCAATCAATGCATGGCAGTGTCTATGATTGTACTAGTGACTTGGGGAATATACACCGCTCTCCCCTGGCTTGAGCAGACCTGGTTCGATTCGCTCGGGGATCTTTACCAGATCAGGAAAATATGCTATGCTTCCCCCGCCCCCTCATCATGTGGTAGTGGATGACACGTCTAGCCTTCCCCGACAAGGGCGAACAACTCAGAGTACCAGTATGCGGCTGTAGACGTTAAAATCCATTGTCAATTTTACAATGGACAACAGCAGTCAAAAACGACAATTTCCCAGGCTAAAATTAAAACGTATTTAGAAAAGATTCAAAAAAGAAAAAAATCGATACAGTGTGTGATTCTTGTATTAAACTGGTGACAGCGTATCAGTTATAAGCGTCTTCTTTCGCTGTAGATAGAAACATTGTAATTGAAGCTGTAAATTGCTGCTACGAGGGCAAGTTAATAAGTCACAAATTGTTGCAGAAAATTAATTAAATACGACAACAACTTGAAACCAGTTTATTTGTATACATACATTGTCCCTTTATTTCTCAACATAATCCCCACCAACATTGATGCACTTATCACATAGTTTTATAAGTTCTCCCAAACCGACTGCATAAATCTGCGTGCGCTATTTTCATTTATCTGTGATCCCACAGAACTGTGTGACTTACTTATTGACTCTCCCTCGTAACTTTTTTTTCTATTCACCTATGCACCGCTTTACTGGAAATCACTAGGGGCTAAGTCCACTGAAAACCCACCTTGGCGGGAGACATTTCGCGAATGACGCCGAAGTTGAATGTGAAGTGAAAATGTGGCTTAGAAAACAGAGCACGCAGTTCTAAGCAGCCGGTTTGGGAGAACATAAAACTATGAGATAAGTTCATCGATGTTGGTGGAAATTATGTTGAGAAATAAAGGGACAATGTATGTATACAAATAAAATGGTTTCAAGTTGTTATCATATTTAGTTATTTTTCTACAGCCATTTGTGACTTGCTTATTAACTTACCCTCGTAATTTGACGCAAAATAATTTCTCATTTAATCATTTAATTGCTCTACTGTGCTTCCAGTATGTCTCTTTTTTTTTTTTTTTGTGGGGGGTGGGGGGCACTTAATTCAAACACTATATCGCAAACAATAAAAAGCGGTCAGAATAGTTGGTATTACACAAGAATGAGTTGCAGTGTAAAGTGGAGTAATATTAGGCTGCATCCTTTACCCATATTTGGTCAAGTGTGCAGACAATATGAAACATATCAAGAATTACTGGAGTTTCAAATGTTCATCCTTTCATTTTTCTTTCGCCCTTTATGTCCCCAAGTTATTCCTCGCAGATCCCTTCATGCCATCTCAATAGTATTCATTTAGGTATCTATTTCTTTTCTCCATGTGGTTTATTCTCTCTCTCTCTCTCTCTCTCTCTCTCTCTCTCTCTCTCTCTCTCTCTCTCTCTCTCTCTCTCTATCTATCTATCTCTCTCTCCTCTCTCTCTTTCTCTCTCTCCCCCTCCCCCCCACACACACACTCCTGATTTCGTTTGCCTTGTGGATTCCAAAGACCTTCCTAAGTATACCATTCTCATGTTTTCTCAACGTATGCCCTATCTATCGCCGGTGTCTGCTCTTCACTTCTTGATTAACCAGTATTTATGTCATTCTCTCCATGAGCTCCACATTGGTGATTCTGTCATACCATTGAGTCCTTCTGTTTTTAGGCGGACGGCGTCTGTGGCTTAAGAGCTATTGAAGCGTAGTTTTACAATAGTCTGACTTTCCGAGTCGAGCGCTCGAAATAAGCCACGAGTGATTTGAAATCAGACCGCTTTGAGCTGATTTTGATGGTATGATGTATCGGTGATTTAGAAAACAATGGCACACTACCGAATGTAAAATTGCTTAGTAAATAAATAAATTTAAAAAAACCGCTAAAGAAATGTTGAGGTTGATTGCAACGCAGGAAATACAACTGTCTATTTTGCACAGTTACAACTTAATGGATTTTTATGGTTTATTGTTAATTATTTTAGTCGTTTGCCATGTTTTTGATCTATACATTAGCAATGACTTAACTCTAACATTGAATTCTCTAAGTTTTGGCGCCAAGTTTTATTTCTTGTGACTTCTTCAAATTCCTTAGTGCTATAACAGCTAATATTTATTTTCAAATGCTTATTTTGATATCTTGATCTGATATCACATCTTTGTCTACATTGCTACCTGGATAGATGTATGAGTCTGTCTGGTGAAGTGCGCTTTCATCGGGGGAGATCGGGTGATCATGTGCCAGATTTATTGATATTTGAACTCAACCGTAGTCCACACATGTGCTACTACTTCCAGTGCACTGGGTTAATGTTTTAGTGTGGATTAGCGTTCCTTATTACCAGTGTCCCTCGCCATCAGGCGACTTCAGAGGTACTTGTAATTTACGTCCCCATGACAAAGGGCGAAAATTCTAAATTTTAATCCAACCGACCGGTGTAGGGGTGAACCCGCTACCTCGGCATCAGCACACCGGATGTTTAAGAACTAGTGTTCTTGTCCATTCAGCCATGCTGGCCTCCATTTGCTTGATATAATCTCATTATATTAAAAAGCATTTCCGTGACACTGCCTCCGTTTACTTTGTTCACCCGTGCGGTTTGCTCTTTACTTAGTGATCTAATGTCGTCTACGAAAAACACTTTCACAAATGTTACCTATCACATTTGTTGTTCACATTTCTTGCTCTCTTTAGGCACAAAGACGCTGAGATTGCGAAACTTAAAATGGAAGTGTCCTGTAAAGATATCATGATGCAGCGACTTCTAGGAGAAAACAGACACGCTCAGCTCAAGCTGAATATAGATGTCCGAAAGTCCAAGCTACTTGATGATCTCAAAGAACTGCGACGTGAGAAGAAAGAGCTGGAGGATACTCTGAGTTCCGCCGATACCGCCGGAAGAACGTTTTCTAACGACCTTCGCAGACGTTCACAGAATTTTGAGCTAGAAATTGCCAAAGTGAAACGGGAAGCTCAGATAGAGATGAAACAATTGGTAAGTTGATATCTTTAATATTGACAGCATTAAACAAATGATATTTTTTACAAAATTCAGGTATTAGTAAGATATGTCTGAGCTACCATATGACAATAGACTGCACTACCTGCTTTCTGTTAGCTCCGTATGTTGGGCTGCGCCCACCAAACCCGACACTCCATAATCGGACGGAGAAACGCAATTGCGAGAAAATGGAACCTAAAGACTAAATGTTATTGCGGGGCAGATCACGACCTAAGCCTTGACCGGCAAATGGTCTGGGATTGAAGCTCCGACAGTTAAACAATTGCTTAGCCGATCCAACAGCTTCTGCAGCTTGTCTTATTCCAGACGTATCCGTCTCCGTGGCGATGGCATTGCGGACGCGATCTGTAATGCCGCTTACCCGCGTTCGAAACACAGTGGCGACCTATTTGGCAGCAGACCGTGTCGCGCTGGTTTTAACGTGTTAGTATAGGAGCCGGTCGTTCAGAAAGCAATGACAAACTACTGAACGTAACAACAACAAAAAACTTGCCAAGACATCAACAACGGCAGTAAAATGCTGTGTTGACTGCAACGTCCTGTAAAGGATATGAATAAAATTTGGTGGAACTGCGGTAAAGCTGTAAAGGATATGCAACTAAAAAAACAAAAAAAAACATTGCGTTACCTTTTCTCTGGAGTAAACAAGGCAGGCCGAGAGAGGGGCCATGTTGCATGGAGAACACGCGATTTCTAAATTCAGCCCAGATTTTGTGCTATGGATAGATATAACTCAGTTTTACAAAGCATCTTCTGCTGACTGTGCTCGATGAAGAAAAACCTCCAGATGTCTCTCCTAGTGGTAGGAATGGAAAAGACAAAACAAGTGTCTTGAGCGCAGATCATGGGTACGAAGTATTAACGTAATAAGTGGGCAACTCTACATCTGAGCAGAACACCCATTCACGAGGCCAGAAGGGCGGCAATTGCTGTGAAAGGCAGGGTCACAAAATACCACTATGGACGTGGAATGTAAAGTAGGGAAAACTTCATTATCTTCACAAGAATAAGTTTATTGCCTGGTCACACCTGGAAACGGTAAATAATGTGTTCAGAAATGCCATGCAAGATTTCGGATTATGTAACCTGCCATGACAAGAGTAGTGACAGCACAGTTGTTAGTACACTCCACATCAGATTAAATGATTTAGTTCCATCCACAGTAATGGAGGCGACTTTAGACGTACCCCTGTTTGTTCAATCCAGCATTAACAGATATATATCAAAGACAGCTAGCTATAAGAAAATTGATGAGATTCTGCTGATATTTAGCTTTGATCAGGCATCATATATGTTGGTTTAACGCCACACGTGACATTGTAAGTCTAATGGGCTTTACTTTCACAATATGCATTTGATAATTTAGGGGCAACTATCCAACTGTAGTGTCTCCAGCTTGAAGTGATAGAGGGGCTTCCAATGACCCCATGATCTATGGCAACGGTAGTGTACCTACTGGTAGGTCTCCCATGTCCGACACCTTCTGTAGTGAGTCAATAATCAGTTTGAATTCAGATCGAACCATATTCCAACGCAGTCTTGTAATCTTGTAGCGGTTTTGGACACTTGACTCAAATTCAGGGTCCTAGGTCGTCGGGTAGTCCAGGAGCAGCTTACATCTAATTTAGACTCTCTCTCTCTCTCTCTCTCTCTCTCTCTCTCTCTCTCTCTCTCTCTCTCTCTCTCTCTCTCTCTCTCTCTCTCTCTCTCTCACGATGAAGAGTTTGACCAAATAGAGACCACGCCTCCATGACTATATTTGCTTGGCTTGGGCCCGGCTTTCTACTCGCCTTTACTGCGTGGAACAAAACAGGAAGCAATTATCAGCATTTCTGTCTTCGAAATGTGTGTTAGGGAGCACTTTCTGTCTGTCATTTTCCAATCAATTACATACTCGCACAAGAGTTGATTGTAATTTAGTTATTTTCCTTCTAATTCGCTGAAACACCGGTGTGCCGGTGTAACGGTTCTAACGTTAGGCTGATAATGATATGAGCGCGGTCAGGCGAGGGCTCATTGCCTGCTCTCATCGTTCGCTACGGGACCAAAACACTGGCTACCTATTAATCCTTGCACTCAATACATTATGATGATCATAACAACCTCAACAGGTTCCTTGTAGTTGACTTGGTTCCTCCTTCCAACCCTAACTGAAGTTAAACAAACAAACAAACAAACAAACAAAAACGGCAATGTCTCACTGCCTCATTGGTGACGATTTTTGATTAAGAAAGGTGGTCACTTATGTGTCACAAGTAACATTGCAGTCACTCACCTACATCGTCTGCAGGAAAGTTATAATACTTGTTAGCATTAGATGCCGAATATTGATAAATTAAACACACACATCACAACACAACAGGAAACATAGAATAAAATCATATATGCAAGTAAGCCCTGCTGTGTAGAAACAAAAATGCATGCCTGACAAATATCCTACAGCGTGGAATACACAGGCCAACACAGAATGAAGTGGCAATAGGTCAATAGAGTATACTATAAAAAGCAAACAGTACAGGCGGTTTAATTATGACCATTAGCAGCATTTAGAGACTTGTAATTATTTCAAGCACAATCCATCATTCTCGACTGCTGCGTCCCATAGGCAATATAGTTTATTTTGTTATATACATTGAATAATTCCAACGCGCGCGCGCGTACACACACACACACACACACACACAGACACATTACATATACATGAACATGCCAGGCTGAACTATTTGAGACAGTAGACAACATAAAACGTCAACATTAATTCTACACACACGCAAGATTTATGTTAGCTGTTTGAAACATACTGACTCTTTTTTCACACACACACACATACGCACTCACACACGCACACATACAACATACTCACTCTCGCACTCACACACGCACACATAAAACATACTGACTCTCGTTTTCAAATTTTCACACACACACACACACACACGCACACACACACACTTACACACACACACACACACGCACAGACAACCATATATAGCTAACTATCATATCTATGTTATTTCAGCAGACTACGCTTGCTTTCCAAAATCAGCTATTGCCTGGGGTCCGTGCATCTGTAGAGATTACCCTGTTGTCCATCCATCATTGTCTTTCCCTGCCTCTGTATCCAGATCTGTTTTAAGTGTATGCTTTTATCGGTACTTGATCAGGATTCGTTACATTCATGTAGCATTTTGAGTATTTGCTATTTCCTAGTAATGCGATTTCAGGAGGTAAGGGTTTGGTGGGGGTGGGGGGGGGGGGGGGAGGACTGTATGAAGCGGACCCGCCTGTAATTAACTATCAAATATGAACCGACATCTAACAGCTTCTCAAAAAATGGCAGTTACAGAGATTTAACAAAACTTTTAAAAAAGATATCATTTTCTTTCTTGAAGTGAGAGGTGTATTTTGTACTTTTGTTTCCAAGCCATAGTCTAGACTTGAAGATGTTGAAAATTTGAAGTTTAAGTCTTATCTATCAAGTGTATCCTTTCGTTTACAGACTTCGGCGGTTTCAGTATGTGCATTATGACTTGTCTTAAAGTGTTTATGAATTTTAAATTCATAGTTGAGCTTATGCTCCCGTTCTTCTTGCCTTGAATTCCAGCCTTAACACAAGATAAAAATCACACAGAAAGCATAGTTATCGGGAAAATAGCATCACCGATAGGTATATGTAGTCTAAACGCTAACACATATACGCGAGTCTATGACATACACACAACATCACGTGCATATATACATAGACAAGAAATATTATATCACACACACACACACACACAAACACACACACACACACACACACACATACACACACGAAGGAGATTCAAATGAAAACCGTAAATGTTTTCTTTTGCTGAATATATTCTGAAAAAGTAAAGAACACGTATCATTTTTCGATGTAGTCACCATTGCGCTCAGTGTCGATCAAGTTCGTGGATTCCTGTAGAAAACAATCCTCTTGGTCTCGTGTGTAACCACTCATTCATCACCTGCTGTACCTCTTCATAGGACCGAAAAGTATTTCCTCCCAATGACTCTTTGAGTTGTGCACACAGGTTGGAAACTCTTGGTGTGGCGAGTACGGGGGATGTGATACACACTGAAAGTGGAGATCTTCGATGGTTTCAACCAGGCAGTATGTTGCCGAGCATTGTCACGTTGCAAAAGGACACCTTTACCCAGAAGTCCACATCGTTTGGATTTGATTGCAGGTGGATTCTGAACATTCTGCTTCAAAGCACTGCACAAAATCTTGACAAGCATCAAAGGCGTCGTTGTTTCAATTTTGGACTAAGCTGTGGTGGCACTCACCTTGTAGACACTGCGGTACTGTATCACATCATGGATCTTGACTGATGTCATGATGTGCTGCAATGTTACTCGCAGTCAATCGACGGTTTTTTCTGTACGAGGCCTTCTACGACTGCAATCTACTCTCTGGTCACACTACTCGCTGTGCCAGACTCGGCCGTGAACAGTCTGCCACAGAAGTCACGCCGTTTTGAAACTTCATACTCCACTCATACACTTATTGGGCTGACAAGCATGCATCACCATACTGGACCTTCATTCGCCGATGAATTTCTATAGGTTTCATCCTTTCACTGACAAAAAAAAATAAAATAAACTGATAACAGAGCGCTGCTCCTCTTTGGTACATGTCAAAATTGGGACAGTTATCTGTAGACGGTCGTTCTGGACATCACCGTTTTCGCTTGCACTGTGATGTCACGTGCCTAACACTCTTGACACCGTTAACAATACTATTGACTGGTTAAGAGACAATATCATGGTTATTGTAATTTCTGTCACATTTTTAAATTTTTCATTTGAAGCCCGTCTCGTATGTGAGTGTGTGTGCGTGTGTGTGTGTGTGTGTGTGTGAGAGTGTGAGTGTGTGTGTGTGTGTGTGTGTGTGTGTGTGTGTGCGCGCGCGCACACACGATTCTCAGGTCCCTTCGGACACAAACTTATCTCGTCAACAACAATGAAGTATTCGTTTTGCTTCTTCTTTTCCTTTCGTCCGCTAGAAATGGTATATATCTGCAATCTTGTGTCTGTATAAAATTCGCTGTCGTTTGTAGTTCACTCAGTGGTCCATACAGTTTATCTTCATTGTTGTTTCTCTAGCCCAGAAGATGTGCCCAGAAATGTCGTATTAGGAGCAATCTTGGAGTACGTGATTCACTGCCTGCGGTGCCAATCCATATTTGCGGACTGCTGATTAAGTATTCAAATTGTCGATATACTCTCTATCCCACGCTAACAACGTGAAAGCCTTTCTTTATTAGGTTCATTTATCAGCGACCTATAGACCGATAGGGGACTTGTTTTACGTGATCCTTGTATGACATGGTGCATTAAAGAACATGATTCACCGGAACACTACTGAACCGGCGCGACATGGTAACGAAAGTAACATCACCCAGCATCATTAACTATCATCACAAGTCCATGCCTTCTTGTCTTCGGTTTCCAGAATTCTCACCACTCCTAACACTTACTTGTCATCACTTAAACACACTTGCCATTGATGAATGTTCATTTGGTGGCCATACAACTGCTGCAGGGATATGTGTTAACAATAATAATAAGTAATATACTTTGTTGAGGAATGAGAAAACAAAGTACATTGTTTTCAAATTTGGGGCCTTGAAGTTAGAACTTCATTCACTTCCAAAGAGATCCACCTCTGGCAATTAAAATCACATACTGCTGTCAATTTCAAATTAACGTAGACGTCATTCGGCTCTTTCCTCACTAATTTTTGAATGTAGTGTACTTGAAATACTGGGAATTTCAGAGCATAGATGGCGGGACAAGGTCTTTTTGTGTTCCAAACACTAAGTTTTAGGTGTTGATAGACAAGACTTTTGGGTATGTTGTAAAGATAAAAACCAATAAGCTTGAAAAGATAGCTGCCAAACTTTATGGAAAAAGAGCATGGGGAAGACAAGCAGATAAATACCTGAATGACTTGGCCACATGGTATAATCGAAAAAAAGAACACAGACTTGGTCCAAACTGGTGATCGTGTGAGATCACAAACCGATTCCTCCCCATGTGTATTGGCTTATCCTCGTGGTAATGATATTGATTGCAGTAGTATTGCATATCTAGTAGTCTACAGTTAGCCAGGGAGTTACACGCTACTGATTGAACATCAACAAATCAAAATATCCCATTTCCCAATCTCGGGCTGTAATAATGTCATAATAGAAGCAGGAAGACTCGGTGAACTAACCATCAAACTGCTTCCAGTGACACGAGATCTGCTTTGCTGTGCCCATCTCCTCTACATGTTGACTATAAATACTCGTATATTTCCTCAGTGTTGACAGGTTTACTGGGTAGCGAATGATTTGCCTACCCAATGCCATTTCCAAATGCCGAATCATTTTTAACGTGCTTGTCTGAGCATACATTTAATGAATCTTCTCTACCCAGTTCGGCTCTGATGATCACATCTGCACTCTGGGCACGTGAAGAGGTGCTGAAATCTCCTCGGTAGTAAATCCATCAGGTGTGCCTGATGGCGTGCCAGCCTCTACTCAGTTCGCTGTAGGACCTTCTGCTTGTTTTCTTATTTCCCCCTTTATCCCTCAACCAACTCACTCCAGCAATCCCACGCAGCTTCGTCCACGGTCTCTGCATATTATTCATTGCTGACTCTACTTCTCTTCTCTATGTATGTGTTATTTTTATTATTATTATTATTATGTGGGTCTTCCTATATTTATTTTGCTTCGTGGATATAAGACAAAGGCCATTATAGTTATACTCAGGATTTCTCAATGTTTCTCTTATCCAGAGCCAGTGTCTTTTCGTCACGTCTTAATTTACTGGTATTTGTCTGACTCTCTTCATGAACTCCACATTGATTATTCTGTCCTACTGTTCATATTCTTTTATTTTGCCCCGGCACAAAGTAACGACTGTTTGCATTTTATTTGTTATAACTGTAGTCGTTCCTCGTGTTTCTGATCCATATTGATTTAAAGTTAATCATCATCAAGTGCCCTGCCAGCTGGCGTAGGCGTTCTTTGGTTTTCTGGATCAACTCTGCTGCTGATATTCCTCCGTGCCACCGTCTCAATCCATCCAGCATCATTTCTCTTGGTCTGCCTCTGCCTCTCTTCCCCTCGATCTTTCCAGTTGTCACGATGTTCTCCAATGACTCTCTTCTCATTACATGACCAAAGAAAGCTGTTTGTCTCTTTCTTATTGTTGTATAGAGTGTTCTAGTTTCATTAGCCTGTTTCAGGCAGTCGTTGTTAGTTACTCTGGCAGTCCAAGGAATTCGCAACATTCGTCTCAGGAACCACATCTCTGTTGCTTCTAATTTCTTCTTAATTTGTTCATTTACATTCCAAGATTCACTGCCATACAGCAAAACTGGTTCTACATAGCATTTCAGCACTCTCTTTCTTACATTCAGTGATAGTGACTTATTGCATAAGATACTCTTCATTTTCTGAAATGCGGCTTTTGCTTGCCCTATTCTGCTCTTAATCTCTGTTGTACATCTTCCATCTGATGTTATAAATGTCCCTAGGTATAAAAAATTATCCACTTGGTTAAGAATTTTTCCTTCTATTTCTATGTCACATTTTGGTGTCACCATTTTCTTTGATATCACCATTGTTACTGTGTTTTTTTTATATTCAAGGAGAGTCCTTTCCTTGCACTCTCTGTTACTACAGTGTCCAACAATTGTTGTAAGTCTGTTGATTTATCTGCCACCAATACTGTGTCATCTGCATAGCGTATATTATTTATATTATAACCTCCAACTAGTATTCCTGGCATCTCTTTGATCTCTCTCATTATTACTTCGCTATATAGGGAGAAGAGATCTGGTGACAAGACACATCCCTGTCGTACTCCTAGCTTTATGTGTTCGTAACTACCCTCTTTATTTCCAATTTTAATTGCTGCTACTTGGTTCCAGTAAATATTCTTTATTATTCTTAAATCTTTCCCATCAATGTTGATATCTTCCAACATTTTAATCAGTTCATCATGTTTTACTTTATCAAATGCCTTAGTATAATCTATGAAGCATAAATATATGTCTTTCTGTTTCTCTATTGACCTTTCTATTAGTGTCCGTAATGTATATATTGCATTGTTTGTGCCCTTTCCCTCCACAAATCCATACTGTTCTTCACTAATTTCCATTTTTATTTTCTTTCTGGTTCTTCTCATTATGATTCTGAGCAGAAGCTTAGTGATATGGTTTATGAGGTTAATTGTACGAAAATCTTCACATTCAATTGCTCCTGGTCTTTTTGGTATAGCTATAAATACAGATTTCAGCATATCACTGGGTAAATATCCACTGCTGTAAATATCATTTAACATTTTGGTTAATATATCTACTCCAAATTCTCCCAATACTTCTAATTCTTCTATTGTGATTTCATCTGGTCCAGCTGTTTTTCCTTTCTTCATATATTTCATAGCAGTCAGCGACTTCTTCTTTTAGAATAGGTGGACCTTCTAAGTTACTTTCTTCTGTTAATTCTTCCCTTTCCCCATCATATAATTCTCTTATATACTCATTCCACCTCCTCATTATAGCATCTTCCTCCAATAATATCTTTCCTGTTTTTGATTTCAAACACCCTGTATTTATTCTTATTTTTCTTCCCGTGAGTTCACTGATTTGTCTGTGCATACTTTTTGTATCTTTAATGGCATTAAATTCAATTTTTATTTTTTTGCACTGCTCATTTAACCAACTTTCTTTTGCCTTCCAACATTTATCTTTTATTTCTTTATTTATCTTAGCGTATTCTTGTTTGTCATGTTTACTCTGTTTTCTTTTGTCCATAAGCATTAAGATTTCTTCATTCATCCATTTTTTAAGTTCTCCAAGTATTATATTTATTTCCCGTGATCCAATTTGAGCCATCGTCATTTCTATTTCGTCGTAAAAGTGTTGTATTTCTTCATCACTACTGCTTGTTGTTGGTGCATATACTTGTATAATATTTATATCTATTGGTTTGCTTTTGAGTAAAAAGGTTTGATTTAAAGTTACAATTGAATATTCTACGTTTAGTGCTCATTTTAATTTCTGTTGACTTCCAAAAATTTATTAATGCAATAAAAGCACCTTTTGTCTTTTGTATTCTTGTTTTTACAGCTATATCTGTTCGCCCATCTTTGTTTACGTTGCCCTCACACAGGTGTCTATAGGGCCTACCTTTCCCGAATTCCTTCATTTCTCTAGCTGCGAAATGATTGGACGAGATTAAACAGGCACAAAACAAAAGCTACAAACGCCGAGCACAGCTCTGGTTGCTATGGAGATCTCATTTAACCTTCCTTTAACACCAAGCTGACATAAACCGGGACAGTGAAATACCACGAACCTGATTAAAACAACAGGTCGAGGGGAGATAATAAACGGAAGTCAGAACAAAGTCGCAGTCAAGAAATCAGTAACTATAGAACAGTGATTCTCAAACGGTTTTGCGTGGAAGATCATCCCTAGAGTACTATTGTCTGCGACATTTAGCACACATTAAAGAACGTCAAAATTAACCATAATTACACATGACTTAGACTATTGTAGGTATGATTACGCCATTTTAATTATCGTCATGGACGTCATCATCATCATCATCAGCATCATCATCATCATCATCATCATCATGTTTGCTTCAAAGCCTACCCAAGCGACTTAGGCGAACATGCTTTTCCACAGATCCCGTTCACTGTGGTACGCACACATTTTCGATGGCCGGAGAACAAAGGATGATATGGACAATATCCCGCTGAGCGCCTTTACACTATTCTCACTAGAATAGCTCCTGTTACCCATTTATAGCCACCCCACTAAGTAACAACAGTGACCCTAGCCGAGACGCTGTGAAATGGCAGACACACCACTATGTAACGATAATTGAGATAGAGAAATGTCGTCCGAAGTCCAACCCCTACAGCCAGGCGATAACAATTGTTGCTAGTGGTGATACGGGCGTCTTGTGAAGCTCTGCTTCGTGCCAGTATCAGGGCGAGGGGATGTGAGCCCAGACCAGCAATAAAATGAGCTATGAGGAAGACATGGCTTTGTCTGGGTGCATGCAGGAGAGCTCCTTCAACTATGAAAGGGGTGCAAGAGGGGAACACGGCGGCCATGACGCCTATTTTGTTATAGCAAATCGGAAGAGGCAAAACGGCCATGTGGAAGGAGCTGACTTTCTGACGGCGATTCGAAGTGCAGCTGTAATTAAGCCAGCTTACGATAAACAGGGTGGACAATGTTCGCCTCCCAATGGCGGAAGGGCTTGTGGGTATGTACGCATAGAGGCGAATTTGTGGGATAAACGCGAAAACGATTACATCATTTACGCTGTGGTGTTTGTATTACTTGACATCTGCTGAGAGACATAATATATGTCTGATATCTGCTTTGAAACACATCATATCTGTGGATGTGTCCCGAGTACAAATATCTAGTTTATGGTTAATAAATCAGTTATTCAAATGGAATTCAAACTTATCGTTATATCACTCAGCTGCTCCCTGTTCTGAGCAATTCTCTTCAACTCTGCGCAAGTCCAACCACAATGTCCTTGAATTGCTGTGTTTGTCTCGTCTGCGCCCTTGCATGTCTGCGTGTTGTGGTTTGTTCGTGGATGTCCTCTTCCTCTTTTCCCCTGGATAATGCCTTCTGTCAATTTCAATGGTAGACATCCAAGTCTCATATTGTAATCAAGCCAGGGGGGGGGGGGCGGGTACGGGGTGTCAGGCATTGGTAGCACCTTTGGTAAGGATGACTCTCATGTCCTTTTCAGGACCTATCCCCCACAGGTCCAAGCCTGACACCCAGCTCGTGCCTGTGGCTCCTAGTAACTGTCAGCATGCGACAGCGGCCAACCCCCGGGCAACAGCTGTGAGAGGCTGGCTAAACCAGGCGCGGGTAGCCGATTTGGTGTCATACCAACCGGTGAACTAGGGTATGCCTACCCAGCATGTGAAGACAGGATCCGGTAGACTGCGCGGAAGAAATCATTCCTGATTCAACGGGCAAGACGACGTTTACCTGCAAAGCGTTGTGGAACGTAATGAGCACGGCAAGGCACGTAGAGAGCCCTGGACATCCACTGCACCTGTATTCGTCTCCAGTCGTCTTGACTTCTCCTGCCACTGGATTCAGATGGACTCAGGCGAGAGAGTGAGGTCGACGAATTGCGCAACTCTTCCTCACTTTAATCCAATTCATCGCGCAAGTCATTCTTCATCCAACGTCATATATCAAATGGCAAGACAAGATCCCAGACACTGAAGTCCTAGAAAGAGCCTCCATGCCCAGTATCCACACTACTAATGAAGAATCAGATTCTCTGGGCTGGTCACTTGACTCGCATGCCAGATCACAGGCTCCCTAAACGAATTTTTTTTATGGCGAGTTGCTTTGTGGTAAACGCTCTCAAGGCGGCCAAAGGAAACGCTTTAAAGACACTGAAAATCTCACTGAATGCTTTTGGAATTCATCATGACACCTAGGAGACTGCAGCCAGAGACCGAAATTCGTGGCGTGCATCATTACGCAAGGGTGCAGTCACTTGTGAGGCAACCAGGACTGCAAGAGCTGTGAAGAGAAGACAGAACAGAAAAACCACTGCAGAAAATCATCCTCCAGAAACGTCAAGCATTCTTTGCCCACATTGTCAAAGAACATTTTGAGCCAAAATAGGCCTTATCAGCGATGTTAGAACTCACGGCTCCATACTTTCAACCCCACTGGATGAAATGAATGGTCATCATCATTCTTGATGGACAAACAACACAACACACAACACAGCAATCAAGCGAAGACTGCCAACCATTTTGTATATTTTCCAATAGACGCCTGTCGTTAGCTTCATCCTCTCTAAGAATGTGTTCATCTGATCTCCTTCTTGTTCAGCTATAGCTATAAGGCATTTTCTGAAAAGTTTCCAACGACTTTTCATTTGTTTCCAAACTCGCATACTGCTAAAGATCAGTTATGTGTTGTCAATATCCTTGTTGACAGTTCATTATTGATGTAACTTTGTTTTAGATAACTTGAAAGACTATAGAAGAAAATCACAGTGTGTGTAGTGTGAGTGTGTGTGTGTGTGTGTGTGTGTGTGTGTGTGCGTGTGTGTGTGTGTGTGTGGTATGCGTGTGTGTGTGTGGTATGCGTGGACGTATTTGTACCAAATAAAGAAGATGGCAAAACTTTATTTACTCACATATCCTGGGGTGGAAAAGAAGCAACAAGAAAAAAAGAAAAGAAAGAAAGATCCAGTAATATGTTATCTAGAGCTCAGCAAACCTGTGCGTGAAGCCTGTCGCCTGTATGTTTTCACTTCTCCATGCATCTATTCCAGACCTGGCTATCTCCTCTCAGGTATCTCCTACAAGCGAGGAAACACCTTTATGAAAGGTGAAGTTTGTCTCGTCCTCGCACTGTGCTTGTGAATACAGATTCAGAATGCTGCTCGCGCGTCGCTAGGTCTGGCTATGTAATCTGGGCATTAGGCACCTGGCATAAAGCCAGCAAAGATAGGATAGATAGCAACAGAAACCATGTCGGCAGTAAGGTCTGCCCACCCTCCATCTTTCCCACCGGGGAAAGAAAAATTATATCCCCTCTTGGGATACGGCGCTACCTGTTAAATAAACACAGATCTGCACCTGACAGATCTAAATATAAACACCATCAGTAAAATGGTACCTTGCGAAAAGGTTGCATGTTGTTTTATCGTGTTCAGAGTTCTCGTTATCAAGTTCATTTTATGTTTTATTCATTCGTTATCAAGTTCAATTGCATGCGTGTTTTTTCCCATGCCGTTCAACTGCATGCATGCTTTTCTCGTGCTGTTCAGTTCTATACGCAATTACTCCCACACTGTTTAGGTCTCTATATAATTTCCCTCGCTTTTAGCTCTATATATAATTTCCCCATACTGTTTATCTCGATATTTAATTTCCTCATGCTGTTTAGCTCTATAATTTAATTTCCCCATGCTGTTTAGCTTTATATCATTTCACCATGCTATTTAGCTCCATGCGTGACTTTCCCCTTGATGTTTAGCTCTATATATAATTTCCCCATGCTGTTTAGCTCTATACATAATTCCCCCATGCTGTTTAGCGTTATATCATTTCCCCATGCTGTTTAGCTCCACGCGTGACTTTCCCCTTGATGTTTAGCTATATATATATAGTTTCCCCATGCTGTTTAGCTCTCTATATAATAGTCCAATGCTGTTTGGCTCCATGGGTTAATTTTACCTTGATGGTTAGCTCAATATATCATGTCTCCATGCTATTGATTGCTGTATACAATTTTTTTATTGCTATTCATCTACATCGAGCGACTTCCCCCCCCCCCCCCCCCCCATTCTTTTCAGCTACATGTATATTTTCCCATTCTGTTCAGCTACTTGTATATTTTCTCATGTTGTCCAGGTACATGTATATTTCTCCATGCTCTTCAGCTATATGGACGATTTCCCCATGCTATGCAACTTTACGTATACTTCCCAATGCTATTCAATGTTATGTATAATTATTCTATGTCGTTCAGCTCTGACAGATTCTCTTATACTATTCAGCTCATGTATGATTTCCCTGCTTTGTCCAGTTACATTTTCCCAATGTATATTTTCCGAATTTGTTCAGATCTATGTATGGTTTTCCCATGCTGTCCAGTTACATGTATATCTTCCCAATTTGTTCAGCTCTCTGTATGATTTTCCCATGCTGTCCAGTTACATGTATATTTTCCCAATTTGTTCAGCTCTCTGTATGATTTTCCCATGCTGTCCAGTTACATGTATATTTTCCCATGCTGTCCAGTTACATGTATATTTTCCCATGGTGATCAGCTCTTTGCTTGACTGGTCCAACTATTCAGCTTTATGTCTGCCTTTCTCCAATTTATAAATTTTCCGAAATATGCAGGCGCAACATCGACGGTGGCGATAACTTCACACGATTATGCCGGTGAAGGAACTACGCAGATTTATGGATTAAGTTAGTCATCATCATCAAGTGCCGTGCCGGCTGGCGTAGGCGTTCATGGCTCTCCATAGATCTCGGTCTTTGGTTTTCTGGATCAACTCTGCTGCTGATATTCCTCCATGCCACCGTCTCAATCCATCCAGCATCACTTCTCTTGGTCTACCTCTGCCTCTCTTCCCCTCGATCTTTCCAGTTGTTACGATGTTCTCCAATGCCTCTCTTCTCACCACATGACTGAGGAAAGCTGTTTGTCTCTGTCTTATTGTTGTATATAATGTTCTAGTTTCGTTAGCCTGTTTCAGGCAGTCGTCGTTAGTTACTCTGGCAGTCCAAGGAATTCGCAACATTCGTCTCAGGAACCACATCTCTGTTGCTTCTAATTTCTTCTTAATTTGTTTATTTACATTCCAAGATTCACTGCCATACAGCAAAACTGGTTCTACATAGCATTTCAGCACTCTCTTTCTTACATTCAGTGATAGTGACTTATTGCATAAGATACTCTTCATTTTCTGAAATGCGGCTTTTGCCTGCCCTATTCTGCTCCTAATCTCTGTTGTACATCTTCCATCTGATGTTATAAATGCCCCTAGGTATCTAAAATTATCCACTTGGTTAAGGATTTTCCCTTCTATTTCTATGTCACATTTGGTGTCACCATTTTCTTTGATATACCATTGTTACTGTTTTCTTGATATTCAAGGAGAGTCCTTTCCTTGCACTCTCTGTTACTGCAACGTCTAATAATTGTTGTAGGTCTGTTGAATTATCCGCCACCAATACTGTGTCATCTGCATAGCGTATATTATTTATATTATAACCTCCAACTAGTATTCCTGGCATCTCTTTGATCTCTCTCATTATTACTTCGCTATACAGGGAGAAAAGATCTGGTGACAAGACACACCCTTGTCGTACTCCTAGCTTTATCTGTTCGTAACTACCCTCTTTATTTCCCATTTTAATTGCTGCTACTTGGTTCCAGTAAATATTCTTTATTATTCTTAAATCTTTTCCATCAGTGTTGATATCTTCCAACATTTTAATCAGTTCATCATGTTTTACTTTATCAAATGCCTTAGTATAATCTATGAAGCACAAATATATGTCTCTCTATTTCTCTATTGACCTTTCTATTAGTGTCCGTAATGTATAAATTGCATTGTTTGTGCCCTTTCCTTCCACAAATCCATACTGTTCTTCACTAATTTCCATTTTTATTTTCTTTTTGGTTCTTCTCATTATGATTCTGAGTAGAAGCTTAGTGATATGGTTTATAAGGTTAATTGTACGAAAATCTTCACAATCAATTGCTCCTGGTCTTTTTGGTATAGCTATAAATACAGATTTCAGCATATCACTGGGTAAATATCCACTGCTGTAAATATCATTCACCATTTTGGTTAATATATCTACTCCAAATTCTCCCAATACTTCTAATTCTTCTATTGTGATTTCATCTGGCCCAGCTGTTTTTCCTTTCTTCATACGTTTCATAGCGTCAGCGACTTCTTCTTTCAGAATAGGTGGACCTTCTAAGTTACTATCTTCTGTTAATTCTTCCCTTTCTCCTTCATATAATTCTCTTATATACTCATTCCACCGATTCATTATAGCATCTTCCTCTAATATTATCTTTCCTGTTTTTGATTTCAAACACCCTGTATTTATTCTTATTTTTCTTCCTGTAAGCTCACTGATTTGTCTGTGCATATTTTTTGTATCTTTAATGGAATTTAATTCAATTTTTTGCATTGCTCGTTTAACCAACTTTCTTTAGCCTTCCCACATTTATCTTTTATTTCTTTATTTATCTTAGCGTATTCTTGTTTGTCATTTTTACTCTGTTTTCTTTTGTCCATCAGTTTTAAGATATCTTCATTCATCCATTTTTTCTTAGCTATTTTGCCTCTCTCCGGTAATACTTCTTTGCTAGTTTGATGAATGGAGTCCCTTAACATTTCCCATTGTTCATCTATACTTTGTATTTTAGTTATTGCATTGTACCTATTTTTCACAGTCACTCTGTATTGTTCTTGCATTTCTTTATCTATTTTCAGAACCTCTTTATTAAGTCTCATGTTCTTAACCATTTTCCCCCCTCTCTTTAATCTTACTTGTATATGTCCACATAGTGGTACATGATCACTATTACAGTCAGCACCAGGCATTGTCTTTACATTAATTAAAGCATTTCTAAATCTTTTATTAATTAGTATGTAGTCAATTTGGTTGCGTATTTTCTTATCAGGGCTTATCCATGTGTACAGTCGTCTTTTATGGTGTTTAAACCATGTGTTTCCAATTATCATATCATTGATATTTGCCCATTCTATTAGCTTTTCCCCTCTTTCATTTCTTGTACCTAAACCATAATTCCCCACTACATCCTCCATTTTTCCCTTTCCTACTTTTGCATTAAAATCACTAAGTATTATCTTTATTTCTTGTGATCCAATTTGAGCCATCGCCATTTCTATTTCGTCATAAAAGTGTTGTATTTCTTCATCACTACTGCTTGCTGTTGGTGCATATACTTGTATAATATTTATGTCTATTGGTTTGCCTTTGATTTTTACCATAATAACTCTATCTGAAATACACCAGTATTGTCATCAACCGATGTCACAGGCATTCCGGGATAACTTCTCTCGCACCACACAAAAAGACTTGTTAGTCATACGAGAGGAAGTGATTACACATTTTATTGCCACTGGCTCTTTGCATCACATCAATGTACAACAAACAGTCGCTAACAAATCACACAAGAATAAATGCACAGAATTGCCTATCACTAGTCGTTTCCTAACCCTACTGCTAATCTATCTACTCTGCTAACGAAATAAGCATCGACGCTAAGCGATGCGTTCACTACGAAGTCTGTGTCCCGTCTGATCATTCCTCCCGTGCTCTTTACACAGTACGCGGAAGGACTTGGGGCGCACTACGGCTTTTGCGTGCGGCATCATTCAGCACGCTAGAGTAGTGGCCTCTCTTGAGTTTCAGTTTAGTTCTCCATGTCTATCACGTTGGCGTGATTATGCCGTGACCAGAGTGCTTACTCTCTGGTTGACACCTCCGTGTCCCATGAGAGAACTATTTAATAGTTCCCCTTCTTATTTATTCCCTACACCTACCCTGCCCTCATGTAGGGGCACTGGGTTACCTCTATTCTACTTGAGGTAGACCACTCTTTCAGGGTGGTCTTCATTCCTATATAACTGAGTCTTTGACACACACCCTCCCCTCCTGTGTTGCGTTACAAACTTGACTCATGGTTGTGACGCAAGAGGTTTCTAAAAATTAGTGTATCTAATTTTTGTCAAAGACTACTGATAACTTGGTTCTGGGTACCTCAATAGACTTCTACTGACTATTGTCACAGTGTAGTATCCCTTTACTTGGCTACTGGTGATCGCCACAACTTGTCTGGTTGCGTGAGCCCCTCTTCTCAATCGCAATATTATATTAATTAGAGGTTTGTCTGAACCGGACCATTGTCTTATAAGACCTGCCCTCAAATAGTAAATTAACTCACTACCCATACAAAGTTGACTTTTTTAGGGTCACACATGAATTGCTTCATGTCCCCCATATAATATTAAACAACCATTGCACAAGCTGTGTGCGACAGGCTTTACCTATCTCGCTTCCGCGTGGAAAGTTATCTTCCACTGTTAAGTTAGTGTTTCGTTGTCTATTGTGTCCCCTGACCCGGAGTTATATCCCTTTGTTCTAAAAAATGTATGTGCTTTACATGTGTGTTTTCCTGGTTGTTGCGTGTTTGAATCTACCTAATAATATAATTTAACTTCTAACATGTGTGTCTGTCTATCCATATGTATGTAAGTTAGTTTTCAAGTGCCATAAATCGGTTAAATGTGGCCACAAACAAGTGTATAACACTAATTCGTGACTACGTTTCCGTCTTATGAGACTTAACATACTTTCTCTAAGGTTTAATCTAAACTACACACAATACATTTGAGACAGCACATTTTAACATTGAAAGCAAACGCTTGACGCAGACAAATAATAAAAAAGTCGCGCCTGAGTGGCAGAAAAAATCCGCTGGCTGCCTTCACTCTCCTTTGCATATTTACCATTTTCTCTCACTTTCACACTTCTGTCACACATCTTTTATTCTCACAATTATTTAAAAACCTTGAAGTGGCACTGTACAAGTTTGGCTCAGTTTGAAAAGAGTTGAGCTTCATGACTGTGCGTAACTTACTGCACGAGTCATGTATTTACAGAATATTTACATGGATGAAATAGGGTTGATAGATTGTACCCTGATATTATTAAACACTATATTCTATTGCAATACTAATACTAATTCTCTAACTATCTATATTCTATTTTGTTGTACAAAATTAACCTATTTTACGGGAAGTAATCTAACTATCTACAAAAATGAAAATGATGTGAGATGAGATATGTATCTTTATGAAATGGGTAATGTGAAATGTAACAAAAATTGTAAATAATGTTTTTAATGTTTAAATGAAAAAAAAATAAAAAATATAATGGATATTTTTAATCTACATGGTATAAATGATGTATGTTCATGTGTATAATCCTTTTACCCTATAAAGTATAACCTAATTTTAGTCCTAAATGATGAGGTTGTTAAAGTGTTCATAAAGATGGGATGAAATAAAATGAAATTAAATGACTACATGGTGTTGTTCCTATCTTAAGCTTTTTTTTTTTTTTACTAATCTTTAATTCGCTGTTATTAAGTTTAAAAGTATTATTCTAATCTACTTTTATGCTAAGTAAGTGGGGTTTTTTTTTTTTTAAATTTAATTTAATTTTAATCCCCAAAAAACCCCAATTTTAAAAAAAATCCTAATTAATT
>JACEFZ010008987.1:0-20339 GCA_014155875.1 Cepaea nemoralis | reverse complement strand
CTTTCATATCTTGTGGTACTGATTTTCTCTCCAGCAGAGCTGAAATATTGCATACAGTTCTGGGATGATTGTTTCTTTGCTACATTTTAAAATTTCAGGTGGAATACTATCTTTTCCAGGTGCCTTGCCGGATTTGAGAGAGTCTAGTGCTTCGCTGATTTTTGTGAGGCAAGGTTTGTTATCCAGGGCATGCATGGCGGACTGTTGATCGATGGCTTCCAGAGCTTCTTCGCTGACAGTGTTATCCACTGAGTATAGCTCTGAGTAGTGTTCTACCCAGCGATCCATTTGTTTCACTCGATCTTTTATTATTACCCCCTCAGTTGATCGTAAAGGGGCCATCTTATTTTTTGATGGACCGACAGCTTGCTTGATGTCCTCGTACATTCCTCTTATATTTCCAGTGTCTGCACAAGTTTGAATTTGAGCAGAGAGCTGTAGCCAGTACCTGTTCGCACATCTTCTTGCCATCTGTTGTACTCTATTTCTGGCCGTTCGCAATGCTTGCAGTGTTTTCTCTGAAGGTGATGTTTTATACATTGAGAATGCATGTCTCTTTATCTCCAGGACTGGGAGCATCTCTTCAGAGTGTGCTTCAAACCAGTCGGTTGACTTAGTTTGCAGCCAATCGAGCATTAAGACTTATAACCAGTAAATGCTGCTTCCCGTGTTGTGTCACCGCTTTACGCGGTGCTGAAGTGACCTCTTCAGGGCACAAGCCTGGGCAATGGATATCGGAGAACCAGCTGTTGCCCAGTAGCAAGTTCCCCCTCTCCACGTCGCCAATGTTGACCAAGGGAAAGGCAACTTGGCATCGGTGCCATCTCAGGAGTTACCAGAACTATGTTGTTTACAACATGGAACTGCCTTAGGGACTCCATCTCCGGATTTGTCCTCAGGGTTTACTCCCGAAGCCTTTCCCATATGGGTATACCCGCAAGGCAGCGGAGGTTTGGGATTTAGAGTTCCTTCTCTTAGAAGAGATACCAACCAAGGCTGACGAGCCTCCTCTGCCTGGGAATCAATAAGAAGGGAAGTCTACCATTCTTCCTTCCTGGCAGTGACCATACTGATTGGATGACCGTAGCCATTGTCTCTACTGAGAGATCCTCTGCCCACCATCACTGACTTGAAACCATAACCAACAACTATCTGTCGGCTGCTCCCAAGTCCAATCCACCACCTGCTCACATAGCTCCACGTTACCCTGTTGGGGGGGGGGGGGGGGGGGCTAAACGGGTACTCCACCTTGCCCAAGGGTGTCCCATAGGCTAGCGGAGGGAAGGAGGCACCTTACTTCTCCTTTGATAGGGGATACCCTTAGCCCGCTACCCTAGGAACAACACATACACACTTTCACACACACACAAATAAAAACGAAGTGATCTCTAGTTTCTTGAAGGTAAAGTCCAGTGTGCTTTCTATCTGTTTTGTAGAAGGTCCTTTTCGGGGGGTGTGTAACTTCTGATCCATCATATTCAGATTATCCAGCATGGTCCTTTGCGATTGACATCTGTCCTCAGTGTCCTGACGAAGCTTGTCTATGCTTTGCCGATTCACACCGTCCATGATCTGCAGGAAACTCTGCAGTGTGGCCTTTTTATCTTGGAAAAAGCTGGTAACTGACAGCACAATCTCTTTGAGTGTGGCAATAATTTGCAACAGCTTTTCCTCGCCCTCTGCGATATCTTTTATTCGAGTTTTGTAGCCCTCATAATTTTCCAGCATCTCAGAAACTACATGTTCGCACCAATTCTGCATTCTTTTCTGCTGTTGGGCCTCAGCTGCCTTCACACCATCGCCAGGTTTGTTCACAGTGTCTGGTGCTTGGAGTCTTGCCAGTTGGTCTCCACAAAAGATCTGCAAACTGACAAACTTGCTATTTGATTCAAGGAGCTGCCCCTCAAACTCTTTGATCTGCCCAGCTGCCTTGTCCAGCTCAGCATTCTGTGACCTGCTGCACAAGGAATCCTCCAGCTCCGACCTCAGCGGTGTTGATGCTCCCTGTGGTCTGGGTTGTGGCTGGGGTAAGTCAAAATCCAGCTGCTGTCTAGTCCAGAGCACCAGTCCATTTTGTACATCTCTTCTCCAGGAGCATCTGTCTGTTGCAACTCTTTCCCACGTGTCTGGATCTATTCCAAGGGTTTTCATATTTTGTTTACACACATCCCTATATCGCATTTGGGGTCTTCCGGTTAACCTCTTTCCTGAGGCTAGTTCTCCGTATAGGAGATCTTTGGGAATACGTTCATCCTCCATTCGATATACGTGGCCCAGCCACCGGAGGCGTCTCTGCTTGAGGAGGGTGTGCACTGTGGTAATATCTGCTCTTTCAAGCACCTGTTTGTTTGTTATGTGGTCTTTCCATGTTATGCCCAGGATACGTCTCAGACATCTCATGTGGAAGGAATTCAACTTCCTTTCCTGTCTTGAGTACAGGGTCCAGGATTCAGACCCATAGAGTAGTGTGCTAACAACACAAGCTTTAGATACTTGAGCTTTTGTACGCTCTGTTAGTCTATTATTCTCCCAAACTCTTTTAGCTAGCCTGGAAAATGTTGTGGCTTGCCTTTCCAATGCGTCTGTCGATTTCTATCTCTAATGAAAGAGTATCTGATATTGTCGACCCCAAATACACAAACTCGTGGACAACCTTCAATTCGTAATTAGAAATTTTGATTGACGGAGGCGCACCAGCATCTTGTTCCATCACCTGTGTTTTATTTAGGCTAATGGTGAGCCCAAAGTCTTTGCAGGCGGCTGCAAAACGATCTATGAGCCATTGGAGATCTTCTGCTGTATGAGTAGTCAGTGCTGCATCATCTGCAAAAAGTGATCTCTTATGCATCTTGATATTATTTTGGTCTTTGCCTTGAGTCTTGATGGATTAAAAAGTTTGCCATCAGATCTTGTGGGAGGTATATGCCTTCAGTGGCAGTCCCAAATGCCTGCCTTAAGAGAACGGCGAAGAAGATACCAAAGAGTGTAGGAGCAAGCATGCAGCCCTGCTTTACTCCGCTGCTGATGCTGAATCACTGGGGTGTTGAGCCGTCAAATAAAATGGTCCCCTGCATGTTTTCGTGGAATGATTTCACGAGACTAAGAAGGGTGGGTGGACATCCAGCCTTTTCAAGGACCTTAAAAAGGCCGCTTCTGCTCACGAGGTCAAATGCCTTTGTGAGGTCGATGAAGGCAATATATAATGGCTTCCTCTGTTCTCTGCACTTCTCTTGGAGCTAGCGGAGTGAGAAAATCATATCGATGGTGGACCTGTTGGGTCTAAATCCACACTGCGATTCGGGGTAGATTCTTTCAGCAAGAATGTGTAATCTTTTAAGGATTACTGTGGCAAAAATCTTGCCTGTAATGCTGAGTATGGAAATGCCGCGATAGTTGTTGCAGTCACTTCTGTCTCTTTTGTTTTTATAAATGGTAACAATGTTTGCGTCTTTCATATCTTGTGGTACTGATTTTTCTCTCCAGCAGAGCTGAAATATTGCATACAGTTCTGGGATGATTGTTTCTTTGCTACATTTTAAAATTTCAGGTGGAATACTATCTTTTCCAGGTGCCTTGCCGGATTTGAGAGAGTCTAGTGCTTCGCTGATTTTTGTGAGGCAAGGTTCGTTATCCAGGGCATGCATGGCGGACTGTTGATCGATGGCTTCCAGAGCTTCTTCGCTGACAGTGTTATCCACTGAGTATAGCTCTGAGTAGTGTTCTACCCAGCGATCCATTTGTTTCACTCGATCTTTTATGATTACCCCCTCAGTTGATCGTAAAGGGGCAATCTTATTTTTTGATGGACCGACAGCTTGCTTGATGCCCTCGTACATTCCTCTTATATTTCCAGTGTCTGCACAAGTTTGAATTTGAGCAGAGAGCTGTAGCCAGTATCTGTTCGCACATCTTCTTGCCATCTGTTGTACTCTATTTCTGGCCGTTCGCAATGCCTGCAATGTTTTCTCTTTAGGTGATGTTTTATACATTGAGAATGCATGTCTCTTTATCTCCAGGACTGGGAGCATCTCTTCAGAGAGTGCTTCAAACCAGTCGGTTGACTTAGTTTGCAGCCAATCGAGCATTAAGACTTATAACTGGTAAATGCTGCTTCCCTTGTTGTGTCACCGCTTTATGCGGTGCTGAAGTGACCTCTTCAGGGCACAAGCCTGGACAATGGAAATCGGAGAACCAGTTGTTGCCCAGTAGGAAGTTCCCCCTCTCCAAGTCGCCGATGTTGACCAAGGGAAAGGCAGTAGCCAATGCAACTTGGCATCGGTGCTGTCTCAGGAGTTGCCAGAACTATGTTGTTTACAACATGGAACTGCCTTAGGGACTCCATCTCTGGATTTGTCCTCAGGGTTTACTCCCGAAGCCTTTCCCATATGGGTATACCCGCAAGGCAGCGGAGGTTTGAGATTTAGAGTTCTCTCTCTTAGAAGAGATACCAACCAATGGAGCCTCCTCTGCCCGGGAATAAATAAGGAGGGAAGTCTACCATTCTTCCTTCCTGGCAGTGACCATACTGATCGGATGACCGTAGCCATTGTCTCTACTGAGAGATACTCTGCCCACCGTCACTGACTTGAAACCATAACCAACAACTATCTGTCGGCTACTCCCATGTCCAATCCACCACCTGCTCACATAGCTTCACGTTACCCTGTTGGGGGGGGGGGGGGGGGTAAACGGGTACTCCACCTTGCCCAAGGGTGTCCCGTAGGCTAGCGGAGTGAAGGCGGCACCTTACTTCTCCTTTGATAGGGGATACCCCTAGCCCGCTACCCTAGGAACAACACATACACACTTTCACACACACACAAATACAAACAAAGTGATCTCTAGTTTCTTGAAGGTAAAAGTCCAGTGTGCTGTCTATCTGTTTTGTAGAATGTCCTTTTCGGGGGGTGTGTAACGTCTGATCCATCATATTCAGATTATGCAGCATGGTCCTTTGCGATTGACATCTGTCCTCAGTGTCCTGACGAAGCTTGTCTATGCTTTGCCGATTCACACAGTCCATGATCTGCAGGAAACTCTGCAGTGTGGCCTTTTTATCTTGGAAAACGCTGGTAACTGACAGCACAATCTCTTTGAGTGTGGCAATAATTTGCAACAGCTTTTCCTCGCCCTCTGCGATATCTTTTATTCGAGTTTTGTAGCCCTCATAATTTTCCAGCATCTCAGAAACTACATGTTCGCACCAATTCTGCATTCTTTTCTGCTGTTGGGCCTCAGCTGCCTTCACACCATCGCCAGGTTTGTTCACAGTGTCTGGTGCTTGGAGTCTTGCCAGTTGGTCTCCACAAAAGATCTGCAAACTGACAAACTTGCTATTTGATTCAAGGAGCTGCCCCTCAAACTCTTTGATCTGCCCAGCTGCCTTGTCCAGCTCAGCATTCTGTGACCTGCTGCACAAGGAATCCTCCAGCTCCGACCTCAGCGGTGTTGATGCTCCCTGTGGTCTGGGTTGTGGCTGGGGTAAGTCAAAATCCAGCTGCTGTCTAGTCCAGAGCACCAGTCCATTTTGTACATCTCTTCTCCAGGAGCATCTGTCTGTTGCAACTCTTTCCCACGTGTCTGGATCTATTCCAAGGGTTTTCATATTTTGTTTACACACATCCCTATATCGCATTTGGGGTCTTCCGGTTAACCTCTTTCCTGAGGCTAGTTCTCCGTATAGGAGATCTTTGGGAATACGTTCATCCTCCATTCGATATACGTGGCCCAGCCACCGGAGGCGTCTCTGCTTGAGGAGGGTGTGCACTGTGGTAATATCTGCTCTTTCAAGCACCTGTTTGTTTGTTATGTGGTCTTTCCATGTTATGCCCAGGATACGTCTCAGACATCTCATGTGGAAGGAATTCAACTTCCTTTCCTGTCTTGAGTACAGGGTCCAGGATTCAGACCCATAGAGTAGTGTGCTAACAACACAAGCTTTAGATACTTGAGCTTTTGTACGCTCTGTTAGTCTATTATTCTCCCAAACTCTTTTAGCTAGCCTGGAAAATGTTGTGGCTGCCTTTCCAATGCGTCTGTCGATTTCTATCTCTAATGAAAGAGTATCTGATATTGTCGACCCCAAATACACAAACTCGTGGACAACCTTCAATTCGTAATTAGAAATTTTGATTGACGGAGGCGCACCAGCATCTTGTTCCATCACCTGTGTTTTATTTAGGCTAATGGTGAGCCCAAAGTCTTTGCAGGCGGCTGCAAAACGATCTATGAGCCATTGGAGATCTTCTGCTGTATGAGTAGTCAGTGCTGCATCATCTGCAAAAAGTGATCTCTTATGCATCTTGATATTATTTTGGTCTTTGCCTTGAGTCTTGATGGGTTAAAAAGTTTGCCATCAGATCTTGTGTGGAGGTATATGCCTTCAGTGGCAGTCCCAAATGCCTGCCTTAAGAGAACGGCGAAGAAGATACCAAAGAGTGTAGGAGCAAGCATGCAGCCCTGCTTTACTCCGCTGCTGATGCTGAATGACTGGGGTGTTGAGCCGTCAAATAAAATGGTCCCCTGCATGTTTTCGTGGAATGATTTCACGAGACTAAGAAGGGTGGGTGGACATCCAGCCTTTTCAAGGACCTTAAAAAGGCCGCTTCTGCTCACGAGGTCAAATGCCTTTGTGAGGTCGATGAAGGCAATATATAATGGCTTCCTCTGTTCTCTGCACTTCTCTTGGAGCTAGCGGAGTGAGAAAATCATATCGATGGTGGACCTGTTGGGTCTAAATCCACACTGCGATTCGGGGTAGATTCTTTCAGCAAGAATGTGTAATCTTTTAAGGATTACTGTGGCAAAAATCTTGCCTGTAATGCTGAGTATGGAAATGCCGCGATAGTTGTTGCAGTCACTTCTGTCTCTTTTGTTTTTATAAATGGTAACAATGTTTGCGTCTTTCATATCTTGTGGTACTGATTTTTCTCCAGCAGAGCTGAAATATTGCATACAGTTCTGGGATGATTGTTTCTTTGCTACATTTTAAAATTTCAGGTGGAATACTATCTTTTCCAGGTGCCTCGCCGGATTTGAGAGAGTCTAGTGCTTCGCTGATTTTTGTGAGGCAAGGTTCGTTATCCAGGGCATGCATGGCGGACTGTTGATCGATGGCTTCCAGAGCTTCTTCGCTGACAGTGTTATCCACTGAGTATAGCTCTGAGTAGTGTTCTACCCAGCGATCCATTTGTTTCACTCGATCTTTTATGATTACCCCCTCAGTTGATCGTAAAGGGGCAATCTTATTTTTTGATGGACCGACAGCTTGCTTGATGCCCTCGTACATTCCTCTTATATTTCCAGTGTCTGCACAAGTTTGAATTTGAGCAGAGAGCTGTAGCCAGTATCTGTTCGCACATCTTCTTGCCATCTGTTGTACTCTATTTCTGGCCGTTCGCAATGCCTGCAATGTTTTCTCTTTAGGTGATGTTTTATACATTGAGAATGCATGTCTCTTTATCTCCAGGACTGGGAGCATCTCTTCAGAGAGTGCTTCAAACCAGTCGGTTGACTTAGTTTGCAGCCAATCGAGCATTAAGACTTATAACTGGTAAATGCTGCTTCCCTTGTTGTGTCACCGCTTTATGCGGTGCTGAAGTGACCTCTTCAGGGCACAAGCCTGGACAATGGAAATCGGAGAACCAGTTGTTGCCCAGTAGGAAGTTCCCCCTCTCCAAGTCGCCGATGTTGACCAAGGGAAAGGCAGTAGCCAATGCAACTTGGCATCGGTGCTGTCTCAGGAGTTGCCAGAACTATGTTGTTTACAACATGGAACTGCCTTAGGGACTCCATCTCTGGATTTGTCCTCAGGGTTTACTCCCGAAGCCTTTCCCATATGGGTATACCCGCAAGGCAGCGGAGGTTTGAGATTTAGAGTTCTCTCTCTTAGAAGAGATACCAACCAATGGAGCCTCCTCTGCCCGGGAATAAATAAGGAGGGAAGTCTACCATTCTTCCTTCCTGGCAGTGACCATACTGATCGGATGACCGTAGCCATTGTCTCTACTGAGAGATACTCTGCCCACCGTCACTGACTTGAAACCATAACCAACAACTATCTGTCGGCTACTCCCATGTCCAATCCACCACCTGCTCACATAGCTTCACGTTACCCTGTTGGGGGGGGGGGGGGGTAAACGGGTACTCCACCTTGCCCAAGGGTGTCCCGTAGGCTAGCGGAGGGAAGGCGGCACCTTACTTCTCCTTTGATAGGGGATACCCCTAGCCCGCTACCCTAAGAACAACACATACACACTTTCACACACACACAAATACAAACAAAGTGATCTCTAGTTTCTTGAAGGTAAAAGTCCAGTGTGCTGTCTATCTGTTTTGTAGAATGTCCTTTTCGGGGGGTGTGTAACGTCTGATCCATCATATTCAGATTATCCAGCATGGTCCTTTGCGATTGACATCTGTCCTCAGTGTCCTGACGAAGCTTGTCTATGCTTTGCCGATTCACACCGTCCATGATCTGCAGGAAACTCTGCAGTGTGGCCTTTTTATCTTGGAAAAAGCTGGTAACTGACAGCACAATCTCTTTGAGTGTGGCAGTAATTTGCAACAGCTTTTCTTCGCCCTCTGCGATATTTTTTATTCGAGTTTTATAGCCCTCAGAATTTTTCAGTTATCAGTTAGGGTATCTTCATTGCACTCTGGACATGTCCATAGGTGCTCAGATCCTCCCCCCAGCATATGCATCAGCGTCCGGTGGCTAATAGTGCCAGTTCTGTGTTGGTTGACGAGGCGCCTTGTTTTCCCGATGTACCTCTTGTGTCTGGCCGTGCCGATTCTTACTCCCAAGTCTTTCATCCTGGACAGCGATGTGGATTCACTGATGTCAAAGTCCTCTGTTCTCGCCATATATTTGAGGACGTTAATAACTTCGGCACGATCCATGGGCTGGCGATCTACAGGGGGTGCAGAGCCGGCCAGTTTATCAGCTCGTTCATTCCCCTCGACTCCCGCATGTCCCGGGACGAAGATGATGGTGACTTTACAGACAACAGACTTCCGCAGCGACTCAGTCCACCGTCTACGTACAGATCCAGCTTTGACCTTCTGAATCATGCTCATTGAATCACTTAGTACACACACGTTGGTATAGTGCTGTGATTCCAGCCATATGAAAGCCTGTGTAACTGCCATCACCTCCATCGTAATGCTGCTCTGGTCATAGAGTGGGCACCACTGGATTCTTGAACGGTTTGGCCCACTGAACGAGCTGTAAATGCCCACGCACTTCTCTGCTGCTTTACAACAGATCCATCTGTATAGATGAGCACTTCAGGGCTATCTGAGTGTTCATAGATGAGCGCGTTGACCTCTGCATTGACAGCGGCAGGGTTCTGCTCTCTGCACCGTCTGTCAGGGTTGATACTGGTAAGACTGCAGACCTGTCTGACGACATCTTCCGCCCGACCCATCCATGATTTGCCCCTTTTTAGCCTGTCACCCTTTTCTCTGAATATAGCGTCACGCAGAGGGTGCTGCTCATAATTTTCCAGCATCTCAGAAACTACATGTTTGCACCAATTCTGCATTCTCTTCTGCTGTTGGTCCTCAACTGCCTTCACACCATCGCCAGGTTTGGTCACAGTGTCTAGTACTTGGAGTCTTGCCAGTTGGTCTCCACAAAAGATCTGCAAACTGACAAGCTTGTTATTTGATTCAAGGAGCTGCTCAAACTCTTTGATCTGCCCAGCTGCCTTTTCCAGCTCAGCATTCTGTGATCTGCTGCACAAGGAATCCTCCAGCTCCGACCTCAGCGGTGTTGATGCTCCCTGTGGTCTGGGTTGTGGCTGGGGTAAGTCAAAATCCAGCTGCTTTCTAGCCCCGATAGTATTGATGGAGTTGTCTTGGGTGGGTCTTTTGGCTGCTTGATATATATTTATTTGTTCCTTCAGCTTTATGATTTCATTCAGTCAAAAGAAGTAAAGTGCCATATTGCTGCTGACAGGGCTGTTCCATCATAATATACTTATATGAACTCTAACAAAAGTATATCTCGGCTCGCTTCGATAAATCAACAACAGCAATATGAATAAAGATGATGAGAAAGACTTCTTTGACGTAAGTCCAACAAACTGTCGTTTAATACGTTTTACAGCATGCAAGGATTAACGTGACCAATAATTATTATGTAGCCCTTGCAGGGCCTGTTACATCAGATCCACAGCAAGTCTTATTTGTAGCTTACCATAATAAACAAAAGGTTCACCAACCTTGTCGTTTTCACTGTTGACAAAATTGGGCTATACGTCCTTCAAGATTCTTCACTCACTCCATCTGTTGTGTTTCTTTCCGCTCTGCGCCGTTGGTTCATTTCTTCGTGGCGATATTCTGCATCATGTTGCTGAGTCTTTTCCTTGTCAAGTAGTAATATTCCGCCACTAGTTTAATGCCAAGTAACCATCAGTCCAGTTTAATTTAGTGACATCCAACTTGCACTGCCATCTCGTTCGCCTTTCCCCACAAGTCTGCCGTTGTTGGGCTAATCGTTCTGTGACGTTTCTTGTGTTTCTAACGCGTCTCCTAGTTTTATATCATATTTGGCGTCGAGGATTTCTCTTTACTCCATATGACGTCATTCATGCTCGCACCGACTATATGGCATAAAGATTGGGGAAATAGAGCTAGTAGAAGTGAAGTTTGGGGAAATAGTTAGCAGACGTGAAGTTTGTGTAAATAGAGCTAGCAGAAGTGAGGCTTGTGAAAATAGTGCTAGTAGAAGTGAAGATTGAAGAAACAGAGCTAGCAGAAGTGAAGATTGAAGAAATAAAGCTAGCAGAAGTGAAGATTGAAGAAACAGAGCTAGCAGAAGTGAAGATTGAAGAAACAGAGCTAGCAGAAGTGAAGATTGAAGAAACAGAGCTAGCAGAAGTGAAGATTGAAGAAATAAAGCTAGCAGAAGTGAAGATTGAAGAAACAGAGCTAGCAGAAGTGAAGATTGAAGAAATAAAGCTAGCAGAAGTGAAGATTGAAGAAACAGAGCTAGCAGAAGTGAAGATTGAAGAAACAGAGCTAGCAGAAGTGAAGATTGAAGAAACAGAGCTAGCAGAAGTGAAGATTGAAGAAATAAAGCTAGCAGAAGTGAAGATTGAAGAAATAAAGCTAGCAGAAGTGAAGTTTGGGGAAATAGTTAGCAGACGTGAAGTTTGTGTAAACAGAGCTAGCAGAAGTGAAGATTGAAGAAATAAAGCTAGTAGAAGTGAAGTTTGGGGAAATAGTTAGCAGACGTGAAGTTTGTGTAAACAGAGCTAGCAGAAGTGAAGATTGAAGAAATAAAGCTAGTAGAAGTGAAGTTTGGGAAGAAATAAGGTAGCTAGACGTGAGAAGTTTGTGGGAAACAGAGCTAGCAGAAGTGAAGATTGAGAAATAAAGCTAGCAGAAGTGAAGATTGAAGAAATAAAGCTTAGTAGAAGTGAAGTTTGGGGAAATAGTTAGCAGACGTGAAGTTTGTGTAAACAGAGCTAGCAGAAGTGAAGATTGAAGAAATAAAGCTAGTAGAAGTGAAGTTTGGGGAAATAGTTAGCAGACGTGAATTTTGTGTAAACAGAAGCTAGCAGAAGTGAAGATTGAAGAAATAAAGCTAGTAGAAGTGAAGTTTGGGGAAATAGTTAGCAGACGTGAAGTTGTGTAAACAGAGCTAGCAGAAGTGAAGATTGAAGAAATAAAGCTAGCAGAAGTGAAAGTTTGGGGAAATAGTTTAGCAGACGTGAAGTTTGTGTAAACAGAGCTAGCAGAAGTGAAGATTGAAGAAATAAAGCTAGTAGAAGTGAAGTTTGGGAAATAGTTAGCAGACGTGAAGTTTGTGTAAACAGAGCTAGCAGAAGTGAAGATTGAAGAAATAAAGCTAGTAGAAGTGAAGTTGGGGAAATAGTTAGCAGACGTGAAGTTTGTGTAACAGAGCTAGCAGAAGTGAAGATTGAAGAAATAAAGCTAGTAGAAGTGAAGATTTGAGGAAATAGTTAGCAGACGTGAAGTTTGTGTAAACAGAGCTAGCAGAAGTGAAGATTGAAGAAATAAAGCTAGCAGAAGTGAAGTTTGGGGAAATAGTTAGCAGACGTGAAGTTTGTGTAAACAGAGCTAGCAGAAGTGAAGATTGAAGAAATAAAGCTAGTAGAAGTGAAGTTTGGGGAAATAGTTAGCAGACGTGAAGTTTGTGTAAACAGAGCTAGCAGAAGTGAAGATTGAAGAAATAAAGCTAGTAGAAGTGAAGTTTGGGGAAATAGTTAGCAGACGTGAAGTTTGTGTAAACAGAGCTAGCAGAAGTGAAGATTGAAGAAATAAAGCTAGCAGAAGTGAAGTTTGGGGAAATAGTAGCAGACGTGAAGTTTGTGTAAACAGAGCTAGCAGAAGTGAAGATTGAAGAAATAAAGCTAGTAGAAAGTGAAGTTTGGGGAAATAGTTAGCAGACGTGAAGTTTGTGTAAACAGAGCTAGCAGAAGTGAAGATTGAAGAAATAAAGCTAGCAGAAGTGAAGTTTGGGGAAATAGTTAGCAGACGTGAAGTTTGTGTAAACAGAGCTAGCAGAAGTGAAGATTGAAGAAATAAAGCTAGCAGAAGTGAAGTTTGGGGGAAATAGTTAGCAGACGTGAAGTTTGTGTAAACAGAGCTAGCAGAAGTGAAGATTGAAGAAATAAAGCTAGCAGAAGTGAAGTTTGGGGAAATAGTTAGCAGACGTGAAGTTTGTGTAAACAGAGCTAGCAGAAGTGAAGATTGAAAGAAATAAAGCTAGCAGAAGTGAAGTTTGGGGAAATAGTTAGCAGACGTGAAGTTTGTGTAAACAGAGCTAGCAGAAGTGAAGATTGAAGAAATAAAGCTAGCAGAAGTGAAGTTTGGGGAAATAGTTAGCAGACGTGAAGTTTGTGTAAACAGAGCTAGCAGAAGTGAAGTTTGGGGAAATAGTTAGCAGACGTGAAGTTTGTGTAAACAGAGCTAGCAGAAGTGAAGATTGAAGAAATAAAGCTAGCAGAAGTGAAGTTTGGGGAAATAGTTAGCAGACGTGAAGTTTGTGTAAACAGAGCTAGCAGAAGTGAAGTTTGGGGAAATAGTTAGCAGACGTGAAGTTTGTGTAAACAGAGCTAGCAGAAGTGAAGATTGAAGAAATAAAGCTAGCAGAAGTGAAGTTTGGGGAAATAGTTAGCAGACGTGAAGTTTGTGTAAACAGAGCTAGCAGAAGTGAAGATTGAAGAAATAAAGCTAGCAGAAGTGAAGTTTGGGGAAATAGTTAGCAGACGTGAAGTTTGTGTAAACAGAGCTAGCAGAAGTGAAGTTTGGGGAAATAGTTAGCAGACGTGAAGTTTGTGTAAACAGAGCTAGCAGAAGTGAAGATTGAAGAAATAAAGCTAGCAGAAGTGAAGTTTGGGGAAATAGTTAGCAGACGTGAAGTTTGTGTAACAGAGCTAGCAGAAGTGAAGATTGAAGAAATAAAGCTAGCAGAAGTGAAGTTTGGGGAAATAGTTAGCAGACGTGAAGTTTGTGTAAACAGAGCTAGCAGAAGTGAAGATTGAAGAAATAAAGCTAGCAGAAGTGAAGTTTGGGGAAATAGTTAGCAAGACGTGAAGTTTGTGTAAACAGAGCTAGCAGAAGTGAAGATTGAAGAAATAAAGCTAGCAGAAGTGAAGTTTGGGGAAATAGTTAGCAGACGTGAAGTTTGTGTAAACAGAGCTAGCAGAAGTGAAGTTTGGGGAAATAGTTAGCAGACGTGAAGTTTGTGTAAACAGAGCTAGCAGAAGTGAAGATTGAAGAAATAAAGCTAGTAGAAGTGAAGTTTGGGGAAATAGTTAGCAGACGTGAAGTTTGTGTAAACAGAGCTAGCAGAAGTGAAGATTGAAGAAATAAAGCTAGTAGAAGTGAAGTTTGGGGAAATAGTTAGCAGACGTGAAGTTTGTGTAAACAGAGCTAGCAGAAGTGAAGTTTGGGGAAATAGTTAGCAGACGTGAAGTTTGTGTAAACAGAGCTAGCAGAAGTGAAGTTTGGGGAAATAGTTAGCAGACGTGAAGTTTGTGTAAACAGAGCTAGCAGAAGTGAAGTTTGGGGAAATAGTTAGCAGACGTGAAGTTTGTGTAAACAGAGCTAGCAGAAGTGAAGATTGAAGAAATAAAGCTAGTAGAAGTGAAGTTTGGGGAAATAGTTAGCAGACGTGAAGTTTGTGTAAAACAGAGCTAGCAGAAGTGAAGATTGAAGAAATAAAGCTAGTAGAAGTGAAGTTTGGGGAAATAGTTAGCAGACGTGAAGTTTGTGTAAACAGAGCTAGCAGAAGTGAAGATTGAAGAAATAAAGCTAGCAGAAGTGAAGTTTGGGGAAATAGTTAGCAGACGTGAAGTTTGTGTAAACAGAGCTAGCAGAAGTGAAGATTGAAGAAATAAAGCTAGTAGAAGTGAAGTTTGGGGAAATAGTTAGCAGACGTGAAGTTTGTGTAAACAGAGCTAGCAGAAGTGAAGATTGAAGAAATAAAGCTAGCAGAAGTGAAGTTTGGGGAAATAGTTAGCAGACGTGAAGTTTGTGTAAACAGAGCTAGCAGAAGTGAAGATTGAAGAAATAAAGCTAGCAGAAGTGAAGTTTGGGGAAATAGTTAGCAGACGTGAAGTTTGTGTAAACAGAGCTAGCAGAAGTGAAGATTGAAGAAATAAAGCTAGCAGAAGTGAAGATTGAAGAAATAAAGCTAGTAGAAGTGAAGTTTGGGGAAATAGTTAGCAGACGTGAAGTTTGTGTAAATAGAGCTAGCAGAAGTGAGACTTGTGAAAATAGTGCTAGTAGAAGTGAAGATTGAAGAAACAGAGCTAGTAGAAGTGAAGATTGAAGAAATAAAGCTAGCAGAAGTGAAGATTTTTTTCCTAAAAAATACCTTGCTAAATGCTGCAACAAACACAGTCGGCTACGTACAAAGACAGAAGAAGAAGTGGCTAAGCAACGAAGATACAAGAAAGAAAACAAGCAAAACTAACACTTCTTTCTGCAAAAGACACCTCTACATATGAAACCCATAAGCAAAAATACTCTATGTTGGATAAAGAGGTGAAATCAAGTGCACGAAAATACAAACAGAACTTTATTCACAGCCTGGCCTCCGACGCCGAAGCAGCTGCCAGAACTGGAAACAACAGAGCCGTATTCCATATCATGAAGCAACTATGCAGTCACTCACCTACACCAAATATACCCATCAAAGACAAACAAGGTAATCAATTGTTATCCGATGACCTTCAAAAGCAACGATGGGCAGAACACTTCAAAGAAATATTAAATAGACCGCAGCCTGACACTGTTCCGAACCTGGATGGAGAAATTACTATGCCCCCACTAGATGCCTCCTCCGAGTCATTCACCATGGAAGAGATTAAAGCAGCCATAAAAAAATTGAAAAACAACAAAGCTGTTGGTGAAGATGAAATCTCAGGAGAAATGCTCAAAGCAGCAGATAACACCTTACAACGTTTGTTACAGCTGATTAATGAAATCTGGCAAAGCGAATCCCCACCACAACAGTGGAAAGATGGTGTAATTTTCAAACTGCCTAAAAAGGGCGATATGTCTGATTGCAATAATTGGCGTGGTATCACTCTATTATCAGTACCAGGAAAACTTTTTTGTAGCATGTTACTTGAGAGATTGAAAAAGGCGATAGATGAAAGGCTCAGAGAAGAACAAGCAGGCTTCAGACCAAAACGGTCATGTATAGACCACATTTTCACCCTCAAAATAATCATTGAAGACTCCGTAGAATTCCAGTCGAAATTAATCACCAACTTTGTCGACTTTCAAAAAGCCTTCGACAGTATCCACCGTCCTTCACTTTAGAATCTACTTAACATCTATGGGTTTCCTACCAAATATACCAACGTCATACAATCTTTCTACAAAGAGACACGTTGCTGCGTAAGAACAGAAACAGGCAACTCTGACTGGTTCTCAGTCGAAACAGGAGTGAAACAGGGTTGTGTCTTATCACCGATGCTTTTTGGAATAGCTATCGATTGGGTCATGCACAAATGCACAAACAACACAAATATGGGTATCCATTGGGTTGACAAAATTCTAGAAGACCTGGACTTTGCCGACGACATAGTGCTTTTGAGTTCAACACACCCAGATGCCCAAGAGAAAATAAACCACCTCCAAAATGTTTCAGGGCAAATTGGTCTCCAAATTAACACCACAAAAACAAAGACTATTGATCTTACCAACAGTTCAGATGACACCAAATTGAACAGCTACGTACTTGAAAAAGTCAATAGCTTCACATACCTAGGAAGCAAAATGACATCTACAGGGGACTCAACATTAGAAATATCATCTAGAATCGCACTAGCATCTAGTGCCTTCAATAAACTGTCAAACATCTGGAAGTCAAAGACACTCAGCAAACACACAAAACTTAAAATCTTCAACTCTTGTGTGATTCCAGTGTTAACGTATGGATGTGAAAGTTGGAAATCAACGGTAGCTTTAGATAAAAAATTAGACAATTTTGAGAACAAATGTCTTAGAAGACTTCTAAACATCCACTGGACAGACTTCAGAACCAATGCGCAAATAAGACAAGAGACTAAGCAAGATACAGTATCCAATTTCATAAGAAGACGCCGTTGGAACTACATCGGCCATGTACTCAGAATGGACAAATCAAGACTCCCCTACCAAGCCCTCATATGGTCACCAGTAGGGAAAAGAAAACGGGGAAGACCAAGAGAGACCCTGCGTAGAACCATCATTAGAGAAGGCTCATTCAATGGCCAAGTAAATATCCAAGATCTACAACAGATAGCAGCGAACCGCCAAGCATGGAGAGACAGGACTTCTGCCCTATGCGCCGCCTTAGGCTCAAGAGGAAAAACTAACTAACTAAGAAGTGAAGATTGGGGGAAATAGAGCTAGCAGAAGTGAAGATTGAAGAAACAGAGCTAGCAGAAGTGAAGATTGAAGAAATAGAGCTAGCAGAAGTGAAGATTGGGGGAAATAGAGCTAGCAGAAGTGAAGATTGGGGGAAATAGAGCTAGCAGAAGTGAAGATTGAAGAAACAGAGCTAGCAGAAGTGAAGATTGAAGAAATAGAGCTAGCAGAAGTGAAGATTGGGGAAATAGAGCTAGCAGAAGTGAAGATTGGGGGAAATAGAGCTAGCAGAAGTGAAGATTGAAGAAATAGAGTTAGCAGAAGTGAAGATTGAAGAAATAGAGTTAGCAGAAGTGAAGATTGGGGGAAATAGAGCTAGCAGAAGTGAAGATTGAAGAAATAGAGTTAGCAGAAGTGAAGATTGAAGAAATAGAGCTAGCAGAAGTGAAGATTGGGGGAAATAGAGCTAGCAGAAGTGAAGATTGAAGAAATAGAGCTAGCAGAAGTGAAGATTGGGGGAAATAGAGCTAGCAGAAGTGAAGATTGAAGAAACAGAGCTAGCAGAAGTGAAGATTGAAGAAATAGAGCTAGCAGAAGTGAAGATTGAAGAAATAGAGCTAGCAGAAGTGAAGATTGGGGGAAATAGAGCTAGCAGAAGTGAAGATTGAAGAAATAGAGTTAGCAGAAGTGAAGATTGAAGAAATAGAGTTAGCAGAAGTGAAGATTGAAGAAATAGAGCTAGCAGAAGTGAAGATTGAAGAAATAGAGTTAGCAGAAGTGAAGATTGAAGAAATAGAGCTAGCAGAAGTGAAGATTGAAGAAATAGAGCTAGCAGAAGTGAAGATTGAAGAAATAGAGCTAGCAGAAGTGAAGATTGGGGAAATAGAGCTAGCAGAAGTGAAGATTGAAGAAATAGAGTTAGCAGAAGTGAAGATTGGGGGAAATAGAGCTAGCAGAAGTGAAGATTGAAGAAATAGAGCTAGCAGAAGTGAAGATTGGGGAAATAGAGCTAGCAGAAGTGAAGATTGAGGAAATAGAGCTAGCAGAAGTGAAGATTGAAGAAATAGAGCTAGCAGAAGTGAAGATTGAAGAAATAGAGCTAGCAGAAGTGAAGATTGAGGAAATAGAGCTAGCAGAAGTGAAGATTTGGGGAAATAGAGCTAGCAGAAGTGAAGATTGGGAAGAAATAGAGTCTAGCAGAAGTGAAGATTGGGGAAATAGAGCTAGCAGAAGTGAAGATTGAAGAAATAGAGCTAGCAGAAGTGAAGATTGAAGGAAATAGAGCTAGCAGAAGTGAAGATTGGGGAAATAGAGCTAGCAGAAGTGAAGATTGGGGAAAATAGAGCTAGCAGAAGTGAAGATTGGGGAAATAGAGCTAGCAGAAGTGAAGATTGAAGAAATAGAGCTAGCAGAAGTGAAGATTGAAGAAATAGAGCTAGCAGAAGTGAAGATTGAAGAAATAGAGCTAGCAGAAGTGAAGATTGAAGAAATAGAGTTAGCAGAAGTGAAGATTGAAGAAATAGAGTTAGCAGAAGTGAAGATTGAAGAAATAGAGCTAGCAGAAGTGAAGATTGAAGAAATAGAGTTAGCAGAAGTGAAGATTGAAGAAATAGAGTTAGCAGAAGTGAAGATTGAAGAAATAGAGTTAGCAGAAGTGAAGATTGAAGAAATAGAGCTAGCAGAAGTGAAGATTGAAGAAATAGAGCTAGCAGAAGTGAAGATTGAAAAAAAGAGCTAGCAGAAGTGAAGATTGAAGAAATAGAGTTAGCAGAATTGAAGTTTAAGAAATAGAGTTAGCAGAAGTGAAGATTGAAAAAAAAGAGTTAGCAGAAGTGAAGATTGGGGAAATAGAGTACAGAAGTGAAGATTGAAGAAATAGACTAGCAGAAGTGAAGATTGGGAATAGAGTAGCAAAGTGAAGATTGAAGAAAAGAGTAGCGAAGTGAAGTTTTTGGAAATAGAGCTAGCAGAAGTGAAGATTGGAAAAAATAGAGTAGCAAAGGAAATTAAAAAAATAGAGTTAGCAGAAAAGTAAAAAATTTTGGGGAAAAGAGTTTAGCAGAAGTAAAAATTTGGGAAAAAATAGAGTTAGCAGAAGGAAGATTGAAAAAATAGAGCTAGCGAAGTGAAGATTGAAAAAATAGAGTAGCAGAAGTGAAGATTGGAAAAGAGTTAGCAGAAGTAAAGTTTTGAAAAAATTTTTTGCAGAAGTGAAATTTGGGGAAAAATAATTTTAGCAGAAGTGAAGATTGAAGAATAGAGCTAGCAGAAGTGAAGATTGAAGAAAAGAGTTAGCAGAAGTAAAAGATTAAAGAAATAGAGTTAGCAAAGGAAAGATTGGGAAAAAATGAGTAGCAGAAGGGGAAAAAAATTGGAAGTAGAGTGGGCCCAGAAGTGAAGATTGAAAAATAGAGTTAGCAAAGTGAAGATTAAAAAATAGAGTAGCAGAAGTGAAGATTGGAAATAGAGCTAGCAGAAGTGAAGATTGGAATAGAGTTAGCAGAAGTGAAGATTGGAGAAATAGAGCTTAGCAGAAGTGAAGATTGAAAAATGGGCTAGCAAAAAGTGAAGATTGGAAATAGAGTAGCGGGAATAAAATTAAAAAAAATAAGTAGCAGAAGTGAAGATTGAAGAAATAGGGGGGTTTAGCAGAAAGTGAAGATTGGAAATAGACTAGCAGAAGTAAAGATTGAAGAAATAGAGCTGAGAAGTAAAATTTGGGGGAAAATAGAGCTAGCAGAAGTGAAATTGGGGAAAATAGAGCTAGCAAAGTGAAGATTGGAAATAGAGCTAGAGAAGTGAAGATTGGGGAAATAAGCTAGCAAAGTGAAGTTTGGGGGAAAATAGAGCAGCAGAAGTGAAGTTTTGGGAAAAAAATAAGCAGCAGAAGTGAAGATTGGGAAATAGAGCTAGCAAAAAAGGAAGATTGGAAATAAGAGCAAGTGAAGATTGAAGAAATAAGTAGCAAAGTGAAGATTGGAAATAGAGCTAGCAGAATGAAATTAAGAAATAGAGCTAGCAGAAGTGAAGGGGGAAAAAATAGAGCTAGCAGAAGTGAAGATTGAAAAAATAGAGCTAGCAGAAGTAAGATTGGGGAAATAGAGCTAGCAGAATAAAGTTTGGGGGAAAATAAGCTAGCAGAAGTGGTTTGGGGGAAAATAGAGCTAGCAGAATAAAATTTGGGGAAAAATAAGCTAGCAGAAGTGGGATTGGGGAAATAGAGCTAGCAGAAGTGAAGATTGGGAAAAAAATGGTAGCGAATGAAGATTTGGGGAAATAGAGCTAGCAGAAGTAAAATTTTGGGGAAATAGAGCTAGCAGAAGTAAAATTTTGGGGAAATAGAGCTAGCAAAAGTGAAGTTTTGGGGAAATAGAGCAGCAGAAGTGAAATTGGGGAAAAGAGCTAGCAGAAGTGAAATTGGGGAAATAGAGCTAGCAGAAGTGAAGATTTGGGAAAATAGAGCTAGCAGAAGGGGAAAATTGGGGAATAGAGCTAGCAGA
>JACEFZ010008986.1:0-29387 GCA_014155875.1 Cepaea nemoralis | reverse complement strand
CAAAATTTTTAACATACTTAACTAGAGATTTCTGTAATAAACAAACCCGATTGTAACCAATAACGTAACAGACTTAACTAGAAATTGTTGTAACAAACACATCGATCTGATTGTTATCAATTACTTAGCAGACTTAACTAGAGATTGCTGTAATAAACACACTCAACAGAAATACATTAATGGTCGAATTGATTTTTGTCATCATCGCAATCATCATCATGTACCGTGGCGACAGGCGTAGACAGTCATGGTTCACCATCGAAACGATCACCAGTCTGAATGACCGCTGTGTTCTTGTCCAGAGTATGACATGTGGCCAGTCTGTCCACAAGTTTATCTCTGGTCTTCCCCTTGAATTGTTTCCATCTACGGTTTCTGTAGAACGATCACTATTCAAACAGATGTGTCTTCTTCTTTTTTTTTTTTAAATTGCAGTGCTAATCCCTCCAGCCCTTTTTGTGAAACCCTAAAATTCTGAATTTTCCACCTGAAAAGGATCTGTCTGTCTGTCTGTCTGTCTGTCTGTCTGTCTGTCTGTCTCTCTCTCTCTCTCTCTCTCTCTCTCTCTCTCTCTCTCTCTCTCTCTCTCTCTCTCTCTCTCTCTCTCTCTCTCTTTCTCTCTCTGTCTCTCTCTCTGTCCATCCTAGCCTCCCACTAGTTTAGAACCTCTGCGCTACACTGAGAAGAGTTTAAACACTCGTCTACAGCAGCTGAGAAATAAAGTGGAGTATCAGGGTGGACACTCGAAACACAGGTTATCATTGAGGGTAAACACATGTAGTGTAAACCCCACAAGTTCCAGACTTTTACAGCTGCCCTTCTAGTTCAAGAGTGTTGTAGTGGATGTCTTGATTATGCACTGTGGAATGGCAGCGGAAAACAGTGAGGCTATATACGTGATGAATCCTTGTCGAGGTAAGTCGTGGGGGGGCGTTTGTTGGTTTGAAGCAATGATCGTTGGATTCCGGAAGGATTAAAGTAATTAATGTGACTGAAGGGGTTAAACCTATAGCTAGCTATCTGGGCCAGCGGAAATGACAGCAACAATGGTCTTATGCGTGTTGATTGTAATGTGTAGGACAAGGTGGGTTAATACGATACCTAGATAGGGCAGTGTGCTTGAAGGTAAAAACGAGGACAGGAAAGAGAGAGAGAGAGAGAGAGAGAGAGAGAGAGAGAGAGAGAGAGATGATTAGAGCGGGTTTTGGAAATTAATGATTAATGATTAGGACAGGATGAGCAAAAATAATAACGAGGACAGAGGGAGGGAAAGTAGTAATCAGGACATAAACGTAGGGCTAGAGGGGGAGTGGTGATTATTAGGGCAGAGTTTGGGGAATTAATAACTAGTACAGAAAAGAGGGGAGGAGGGGTGATGTTTAGGGCAGAGTTTGGGAAAGTAATAATTAGGACGGTGGGAGAGGGTGGGGGATTATTAGTGATGATTAGGGCAGAGTTTAGGAAATTAATTACTTGGACAAAGGAAGGAAAATAATAACTAGGATACAAGTTAAGTTAGTTGCATATCTTTTACAGAACGTCGCAGTCAACCCCGGCATTTTTTTCTTTTTTCTGTTTGTGATATCTAGACACGTTTACGTTCAGTAGTTTGCCATCGCTTTATGAACAACCGGCACTCATACCATTGCATGAAAACCAACGCAAAGTGGACTGCTGCCAAATCGCCCGCAGCTGTGTTTCGAACCTGGCATGTGGGATTTCGAATTGCGTCCGTTACCCCGTCGTCGAAAACTCTAACCTGCACAGTCCGCAGCGACTGCACTAGCCATGCGGCCTTAATTCCTCAGGCTCAAGACCCCCATGTCCTACACCGCAAGGTACTATAGGCAGCCAATTTGGTAACCAGTTGAGGCCACTGAAACAGGTACATAAATAAACACATGTAGTATAGTTTAGCGGTCACAGAAGGAGAAGAAAAAAGTAGAGACTAGAGGACGCAATAGACAACATAACATTTGAAAGCTATAGTTACCACCGGGATTCAAACCTGTCACCTCGAAATGGCGGCAGCGCCTCACTGCAGGAAACAAGTGTACTTCGACGCATGACCAACTAGACACTCCATGACAGTTTTGTGACCCCGTCGCCTCAGAGCCGGCAGACGACATAGTGACAGTGAATGCGAAAGCAACAGAAGAAAGGTGGGAAATAATAACCAGGAGAGCGTAGCTTAAAATGACAGTTGACTGCAGCAGATGGATAAGTTGAGAAGCAAAACCAGATAAATGGTTGCGCTATAGACAGCAACGCCTGGAGGGAAGCTTCAGTATAAACTCACCTCATCACATCACAGTATACCTGTGCGGGCTGTCGGCAAGCATGCCGAGACTCCTGACTGTTCCACTTTTCACACTGGGCAGTGAGGAGCATTTTGTGTGATATTCACTGACACAGGAACGGAGCATAACGGGGACGACCCGTTGCTGTGAAGTTTTAACCGCCGCTAACTAACTAACCAACTCACATCAGTGGATACGAGGATGTTGTAGAGAAACGGACACAGCCACAGACTTGTGAAACCAAAATAGAGGGTTTGCTCGCGGAGTATAACGTAAACATGTCAGATTGTGAATGTTTAGTGATGGATAACTATTGTCAGATTGTGAAGCCTGTGGCTGTTTTGTCATGTTTGTGCAGGAATAATGCGAACCTATTCTGTCACATTGAAATGAACGGCATGTTAGCTACATTTCCTGTGACATTTCAATCCTCTTTATTAAGTTCCGTTTGTGGAGGTCTATACGGCCGAATGGGTAAGACCGCTTGCTCTTAAACTTCCTGTGCGCTGATGGCGAGATAGCGAGTTCAACCCCTACACCTTCAGTTGTACTAAAATGTTGACTTCTTGTTCTTGACTTGGCGACGCAGATTACAAGTACCTCAACCTCTGAAGTCGGAGTGGGCTCGCCTGAAGGCGAGGGACACCGGTAAAATAGAAAGTAAGCCCACACGCAAAAACTCAGTCCCTTACAACCTTTAATGGTGTGTAAGGACTACGCTCCAGTTTAAACGAGCGAAAAAAGAAGAAGAAAAGAAGACAAGTACCTCAGAAGTCAGAGTGGATTCACCTGATGGCGAGGGACACTGGTAATAGGAAAAGCTAGCCTATACGCAAAAATCAGTCCAGCGTAAAAGATGCTCGTGTTCAAAGTGAGCACACAGAAAACTCCCGTTCGGTCGTTACGGGGTTACGTTGATAATGCCATGAGCGAGGTCTGATGAGGGTCGACGCCAGCGTTCCTCGTTCGCTAAGAGAGAAAGACTGGTCACTTATTCCTCCGCGCCTTCCGGTCTACACATGGTGATGGCCCTAGCATCTCACAGCTCCATAGCATGTTTCTGCTTTGGGACTTTTTCAAAGTCCTAAACCTCTCCTGAAAAGCCAGGAAGTCCAAGACGACGACAACCGACAAAGCAAAGTTCATAGTCAAAAATCAGAATCTGTAACAAAGAACTGGAACAATTGTTTTTTTTTTTTCTTTCTGGGAAGTCTTCAACAATTCAGGCAAATCGTGCAGTCAAAATTAAACGCCGACTGTCAGTTAATATACATAATACCTCACTTGCGAGAAACATATGACAGGGAAACAAATATAGCGACACCTTTACAGTTGTTTCGAGCATATATTGCCCTCTGAGTCTTGTCCTCTGCTCCGCGTGCGTCGTTTCCCCCATATCTCGCTTGTATCTACCATTATCTTTTATTTTCCGAAATGAAATAAATCTCTCCCTCTCTTATTCGAACCCCACATGTGATCTTTGACCTTTCATGTTGCTTCGTGAGAAGTGATGTGACTCACACACATTTCTAGATCTCTTTGTAAACTTTATCTTCCGCTACCTCTCTTCCCCTCCCATCCCTCACCTTTATCCTTGGAGTAGTCCACATCTGTTTAAGTTGAGGGGGAGAGAGGAGAGATTAATTTCAGCTTTACTTGTTGCGAAAGTTTCAGCAACTTTTCACTTCTTCAATTTTATTGGCGTTCTCCTCAATTACTGGCTTCGTTTGCTCCCGTCCTGTGTTTATCCCTGCAGAACCCCGCCTTTTTGTTTTTTAACCCATGAGCAAAAACAGCAGATATTTTAAATCGCATTTATCATTTGGACAGTGAGAGAAGAAAATGCTAAAGGCCTTCCTTGATTCTCTCCTCATTTTCAGTTCGCAGTTCACAGCTCAAGGAACCGCCACACCCCCATCATTCCTAGTGAATATTTCTGCTAGTTCTAATCGCTCCCCCACCACCACCACGACTTTCACCTCCTCCTACTCTTGTTCTTCTTCTCCTACCTTGTTCTTCTTTCTCCTACTCTTGTTCTTCTATCTCCTACTCTTCTTATTCTTAAAAAAAAAAAGTCGCTTAAAAGTCGACAGGGTCGACTTCATCGCACCGGGTTTTATTTCCGGAACGCGGAAAGCGTCGCACCAAGTACGAACACAGTAGCTCTAGCGACGACCTACAGGGGTCTCCGAAAAATTTAATTCGTGAACCGAAGAACGCGGCCGGAATCGAACCCACAACCTTCGAAGCCCGAGTCAAACGGTTTGATCACTTCGCCACAGAGACTACCGTTCTTCTTATTCTTGCTGCTACTCTTCTTCTTTCTCCTCCTCCCCCTACACTACCTCCTCCTCCTCCTCCTCGGAAACACAATATTTCAAATTGCGTGTGGTATTGGGACAATGAACGCGAACTAATGAATGAACCAACTTATGTGGCTTAAGTGTAGTGAACGCGGTCTCACAATCCCGACATATCGGGTTCGAAGTCCACCGTATGTAATTTGGGAGCAGGCTACTTTGCGTTGGTTTTCACAATGGTATGATCATCAATCCATTCCGAAAACGACAAACTACTGAACGTAAATTCTACAGAAAATAAAACTCGATCAGTAAAGGCTGGTATTGATTGCGACGACCTGTAGAGGAAAGGACGTACAACTACCTGAAGAATTGGGCACGCAGCCTGTCTAACATTCTGAAAATAGCATTCGTTGATTACGGTTTAATGAGTGAAGACAGTTCCGCTGTTTACTTGAACCTTGCAGAAATTAAATGCAAATGGTTAGCTAACGGCGTATACATTTCACTAGGGACAACGATAACTTCGTGAGAGAGAGAGAGAGAGAGAGAGAGAGAGAGAGAGAGAGAGAGAGAGAGAGAGAGAGAGAGAGAGATTTACTGACACACAGCAAGAACCACTGGCATACGAGCTGATGAGTGAAGTACACAGACATCGGTATGGACGTAAATGAGTAAAATATGCAGGCAACAATAACTGTTAATACACGCATAAATGAGGTAAAATATGGAGATAATAATTGTTAATATACGCGTAAATGGGTGGCATGGATAACTACTGGTATACCTGTAAATGAATGAAATATGAAGACAGCTGTAGTTACTGTTAAACGTGTAAATCGGAGAAATATAGACAGTGGTAACTACCACTATACAATACCTCAATGGATAGCAGATAATATAGTTATATAAATGAATCATTGTGGTTTTGGTGGGTGAGTGGGGTGTTAAAGACAATGGGAGAAAGATTAAAAGAAAGACAAATACAAACACAGTGGCGGAACATCAGCCGATTGGTCGAAGAAGCGGCAGAGAATTAAATAGACCCCCCTCCCCCCTACACACATATGCACGCACACGCACAAACACACACACATACACAAGACAGGCGGATGGACTGGTATAGGGGATAGATAGAAGCAATCCGACATTCGTACCGACTGACAGGACAAGCATCTGAACTCAGAAAGTAGATTACTTCCAATACATGCCACATTTCTAAAACCCAGAGCTTCTTCTGTATATGGTGATCGCAACAGTTGGAACCTCTCTCCATCACACACAGCCGCCTTCCCGTGCCCTCGTCAACATCTTCGGAAACTTTCTCTTTCACGAGATGTCAACTAAGTACCATATAGCCTCGGCTAACAACTGTTTACTTCTGCTACCGGGTGGTACTGTTGAACTCCACTCGTCCTCAGGGCTCACTCGTTAGACTTTTGATGTCAGTGTGTCCATTATAGATTGCTTTATATGCTATTAGAGGTCTTGTTTCAATGGAGGTTGACGTTCTTTCTGTCTTTCTGTCTTTCTGTCTTTCTTTCTTTCTTTTCTTATTCTTTCTTTCTTTCTTTCTTTCTTTTCTTCTTTCTATCGTCATCTCCGTGTTCCCTAATCTACAGTTTAATTTTCTCTCTCCCTCTCTCTCTCTCTCGCTCTCTCGCTCTCTCTCTCTCTCTCTCTCTCTCTCTCTGCCCCACCCTCCCCTCACCCCAATCAACCTGCCAGTTACCCAGCAGATGTACCATCTACCCAAAGCATGAATGAAGCTTGGATTTTATTATCCGTGTTTTACTTATCTGTTCCTTTCTTATTCTAAGTATTGATTGAGACAGGACATAACGGGCATATAAAAAATGAACGTGCTCTTATATCCCGTATAGAACAAACATCGTACAGTGTATTCGGGTGTATTCTCGGCATAACGGTGTTAACGCCAAGATGATCGTGCAATCCACCTGGTTCTAGCCCATATAGCTATCTTCTTTCTGAGTAGCGGCCTGTCGAAAGCGCCGAACATAGTACGAACTCCGTGGTCCAAGCTATGACTCCCGGGAGTCTCCATAAAACCTTCACTCGTAAACCATGTAACGGATTACAGAAACGAACCCGCGATCTTCGCAGCACTAGACAGGCAGCCTGACAACTTCGCCAGGGAGAGACAACTGATGACACAAGTTCGACCTATTTATCATTAGTGCCGGGTCAAGCTGGTCCACGGGTTCTTGTTAGGTTGGTTTGCTAGCTAGATACATGCATTCGTTATCCTTGAATACTGTCTGTCTGCCGGTCTGTCTACATAATTGCCCACCTCTCTGTCTGTCTGTCTGTCTGCCGGTCTGTCTACATAATTGCCCACCTCTCTGTCTGTCTGTCTGTCTGTCTGTCTGTCTACATAATTGCCCACCTCTCTGTCTGTCTGTCTGTCTGCCGGTCTGTCTACATAATTGCCCACCTCTCTGTCTGTCTGTCTGTCTGCCGGTCTGTCTACATAATTGCCCACCTCTCTGTCTGTCTATCTGTCTGTCTGTCTGTCTGTCTGTCTGTCTGTCTGTCTACCTATCTACTCCTTTTCCTCTTTCTGCCTGCCTACCTACCTACCTACCTACCTACCTAATCCCTCTCTCTCTCTCTCTCTCTCTCTCTCTGCCTGCCAACCTACCTACCTACCTACCCCCCTCTCTCTGTCTGTCTGCCTACCTACCTACCTACCTACCTACCTACCATATACCTACCCCCCGCCTCTCTCTCTTACTCTCTCTCTCTCTATCCCTCCATCTTCTAAGTATTTACAGAATAGAAACGGGTGTTTACAGAAGGTAAACGAGCATATTAACCACAAGGAAACGTCCTGGCAGTGGCTTCTGACGCCGTCAGGCCAAAGATTTCCCATTGGTTGGCATCAGCTGCACGATAACTTCATTGAGAATTGTTTGGGGCGTGTGCCCTTGCTCGCCAGGGAATGTTATCGTATGCCGAGCACGATAGTCTTGTATAAACAGTGCCAGGACATGCGGGTCGCCTTGATCTTATAACCTCGTCTTTTCCGTCTGGAGACACTCGGGATGTAAGAGTTAATGCGTTTATGGATGTTGGGACGTCCTTATGTTCGACACTGGTTGAGTTGAATTTAGGGATGTAAGAGTTAATGCATTATGGATGTTTGGGGCGTCCTTTTGTTCGACACTGGTGGAGTTGAATTTAGGGACGTAAGAGTTAATGCATTTATGGATGTTGGGGCGTCCTTTTGTTCGACACTGGTGGAGTTGAATTTAGGGACGTAAGAGTTAATGCATTTATGGATGTTGGGGCGTCCTTTTGTTCGACACTGGGGAGTTGAATTTAGGGACGTAAGAGTTAATGCATTTATGGATGTTGGGGCATCCTTTTGTTCGACACTGGTGGAGTTGAATTTAGGGACGTAAGAGTTAATGCATTTATGGATGTTGGGGCGTCCTTTTGTTCGACACTGGTGGAGTTGAATTTAGTGTCACCGTTTCTTAGTGTGTTTCTCGATGCCTCTGCTTCATGTCGTCTATTTCTCAGTGCCTCTGTTTCTAAGTGTTTTTACTTGTGAGTCTCTATTTCTCGCTGTCTCTGCTTCTCTGTGTCTGTTTCTCCGTGTCTTGGTTTCTTAGTGTATTTTTCCTCCTCGGTGACTTTATTTCTTGGTGTCTCTGTTTCTCAGTATCTGTGTGTCTCTGTTTCGGAGTCTTAACAGATGCTAGTTTGTTACAATGTGGTACAAAAAGGGCATAATAACTACAACCCATGGTTATAGCGAGTGTGATTGATCAGACCAATTTGCGCGATAAATATTCGTCCACAATGGATGCATGTCAACACATGTTCATTTACATCCTCATGCACCATCTTATCTGTAATACGCTCAGTGTGTGACCTGTCTGCAATCATTTTATCTTTTTGTCTTTGATCCAATCCTGACGCAAGGCTATCAACGTCCTACCTCTAAGATTGGTGTTATTGGGCATCACTTGTGACGGTAACACAAGAGAGACATATCAAATGTGGCATGGCCTTAGTCCTATAACGTCGAGTTTACTTAATGTTAGTTTGTTGGGCGTACTTTGCACGTTGCAATCAAAGCCTTCATTTATTGCCTGTCCACGAAAACGCATGTGCCACTCAAAAATTGTGATTTCACTACAGCTGTACCACCACATACATTCTGAAACAAAGTTTTGTGTCTCATGGTGACTTTTAAGGATAACTAATTGTTTACTAAAGGACATGGTTCAACCTCGATAATGCTGCATGCACAATACACATCCTTTTGTCACTTGGGTTTCAGGATAAATATAATACACATTGACGGCTCAAGTCGTCTGCCTCGCGCTCCGAAAGTTGTGGGTTCGATTCCAGACAACGTCTTTCGGTTCACGAGTGCATTTTCACGGAGACTCATGGGGGTCGTCGCAGGAGCTACGGAGTTCGTACTTTGTGCGACGCTTTTGGCAGGCCGCACTGCGGAAAGAGACCGAGCCTTATGGGAGAAATCCCAGTGCAATGAAGTCGATCTTCTCGACTTGTAAGACTTTTGTGTGTGTTGTGTAAGAGACAGAAATATCAATTGTGGGGAGCCTTGAGACAGCAAATAATCTAATTTACAAGTATTGATTGGCGCTCATAGAAATAGAAGTAGAGATTAGGGGACCTAATAGATGTCGAGTTGACCACGCATCGAAGTACACTTGTTCCTGCAGCGGGGCGACATCGGCATTTGGAAGCGACAGGTTCGGATCCCGGTATGGCAAATATAGCTTTCAATGTGTATGTTGCCTGATGCGTTCCTTAATCTCTACTTCTTTCTTCTACTGCTGTGAGCGCCATTCAGCATTTGTGAATTTGTTTATGTGCTGTTTCAGTGCAAATGAAGTATTGTTTCAGAATTGTTTCGGCCAAGACATTATGACACTGCCATTTTATGTTCTACATCTGTAATTCCCCAAATAGAATCAATCAATTATTCAAACAGGGATACACTATACGGATTATTTTGAAGCCCTTGTTTTTATTATGTATTAAAAATGTTGGCCCTGTGGGGGAGACATTGAAGTCACATGGTGTAGTTTGAAAAACGCCTTTGTTCTTTCTATTATTAGGGCCCCCGGATTTGTGGCAAGTGAACACTTTTCAAAATTCTCCAACATATCAGGTCGAGGGTGCGAAATCGTCTGCAGACGATTTGGAACCAACCGCCATGCGTTGATGTAGATCTATGAGCGTCTGTCGTTCAGAAGTGGTATACTACAAAACGTAAATATTGCCTATTTAAACCAAAATACGGGGGTTGCTTGCGGCTCCTATTAATGGTCATGCAACTAACTGATATTATGGCCCTGGATTATGATGATGATAGTGATAATTTACAGAAGCAGCGACTCTCTAGCCGGCTTCGTGGCTTAGAGGTTATGACTTTTCTTCGTAATCTCGTATACTCTCGTGGTAACGTGATGACGGTAAGATAATCAGCAGTGGTTTCGAATCGCATCGGTAACTTGCCGCAGTATGTGAGCCGGCCCGCTCAGAAAGCAATGGCAACTACTGAGCGTAATCTTGCCAAGAAATCAACATACAGCTGAAAGATGCTGGTGTTGACAGCGATGTCCTGTAAAGTATATGCACACAAAAAAAGCGACTTATCTCGTTTCATAAACATGTTCGTTGTCCTCGTCACTAACATTGCAACAAGGAAGGATGGGGGCCGGGCCCTGTCTCTGCGTCAAGGAAGACATCTTATTGATGAGGACACATTATGTTTGCTTTAAAACATTGATCATTGCTTTACACATTGATCATTTTGAATGGAGAGTCGCCGTTGTAAAACCGCGAATGCTCGAGCCCCTCTGTCGAAATAACAAAAACCCAAAAACATAGTTGGCCAGCGGGGCGGTTTGGATGGCGGTGTGTGAGTTGTCAGGTTTCATTTTTTTATGTTTTGGAGGAGGGAGTGATTTCTTAACGCCCCCCCCTCCCCGCGTCCCGAGCAGGCGTACCCGCTGTTGCCTGCCGCTTGTCGCCTGTCTCCCTCAGCGGGCGAGTCGTGCAACCGTGTGTAAATGTTACCATTTTAGATCATTATGTGTGTTTGGCTAGGACGGGGCAAAGGACCCGGGGTTTGTATGATTTCTTTATTATGTGTTGCACAAGTATTTCCACTCTTTGTTCCCTTTATCAGTTGCTCGTTATATTCCAGCGTGTTTCTTCACGTACGTTACACGCTGATGCCTGTAATGTGTGAATTTTGCATGCATATTTTATTCTCTCTCTCTCTCTTCTCTCTCTCTCTCTCTCCTCTCTCTCTCTCTCTCTCTCCCCTCTCTCTCTCTCTCTCTCTCTCCCCTCCCCCCCACTCCCCCCCTCTCTGCGCCTCAACCCCCCCCCCTCTCTCTCTCTGCGCCTCACTCCCCCTCTCTCTTCTTTCTCTTTCTCTGTCTGTCTGTCTTTCTTTGCGTGTTTTTTTACTGATGTCTTCCGCGTATTTTTTGTACTGAATACTTTTTTAACGTGCTTTCCCTATTTTCTTTCCACGTGTTTATGTACTCAATACCTTTTGTATTCTTTCTTTAACGTTCTCTTGCTTTGAAGTTAAGTGGAGTCAACAAATGTGCTACTATTTTCTAGTAGCACGGCTGATTTTGCGCGTGGATTTTTTCCATATTACCAAGTCCTTCGCGAACAGGCGAACCCGCTCCGACTTCAGAGGTCTTGTAATTCACGTCCCAAGTAAAGGGATGAGAATCAAGATTTTAGTCCAACTGAACCGTGTATGGATTTAACCCGTTAACCTTTTCATCAGCACGCTGCATCCTAGTGTGTGTTTACCCCTAGTTTGTGTTCCCCTCTTAATTTAGTGAACTAGTTAGTTGGATATCGTTTACAGTACTTTGCAGTAAACGTAAACATATTTTGCTGTTTGATCTCTTGGCAGTTTAAGTTCAGTATTTTTACCATTGCTTTCTGAACTACCGGCCCCCCTTACCATTTCGTTAAAAAAAAACAACGCAACGGGGCCTGCTCCCAAAATCGCGCGCAGCTGTTTTGTCCCCTCTTGCCTTCTTTAAATATTTAGTGCTCGTGGGGTGTGGTGTGTGGTGTGTGTGTGTGTGTGTGTTTTGGTGGGGTTTGAGAGAGAGAGAGAGAGAGAGGGGGGGGGGGGGGTACGGGGTGTCAGGCATTGGTAGCACCTTTGGTAAGGATGACTCTCGTGTCCTTTTCAGGACCCTCCCCCACTGTCCCAAGCCTGACACCCAGCTCGTGCCTGTGGCTCCTAGTAGCTGTCAGCATGCGACACGGCCCCCCCCGGGCAACAGCTGTGAAGGCTGGCTAAACAGGCATGGGTATCCGATTTGGTGTCAAAACCCAAAAGGTAACTAGGAGTATGCCTACCCAGCATGTGAAGACAGGATTCGGCAGACTGCGCGGAAGAAATCATTCCTGATTCAACGGGCAAGACGGGCGTCTACCTGCAAAGCGTTGTGGAACGTAATGAGCACGGCAAGGCACGTAGAGCGCCCTGGTCATCCACTGCACCTGTATTCGTCTCCAGTCGTCTCGACTTGGTCTTGCCACCTGGACTCAGGCGAGAGAATGAGGTCGACGAATTGCGCAACTCTTCCTCACTTTACTCCAAGTCATCGCGCAAGTCATTCTTCATCCAACGTCCACATATCACCTTCAAGCCCTGTGGCGATGGGCGAGCGGCAAAGCGGCAGCGTGGTACGCTGGCAGCCGTAGTCGCAGACCTGCACACAGGCGGCTCGGGCATATGGTCGTTTTCACTGACCGGAGCAGCAGTGAGATTCGGCACCCCCCTGAGCGACTAAAGCAGCCCTCTGTGGGAAAACACACTGCTCACCTCCATAGCATGAGGAAGGGCTATAGTCTGTCCGGAAATTTTGCCGTCTTTCCCAGATCAATTATTTTGAAAACTGTCTGTTGCATCGTTATGAAATTTTTCCAGCCGTCTTATATTCCCCCCCCCAAAGGAATTGTCTTTGATAGGTCCAAAACAACTTAATCATTAAAAGCGGCATCATCCTTTGATTTTTTGCTTACAACTAGTGATTTCTTTTTAAAAAAGTTATGTTTACGGTAATGAGGCCTGCAAATTAGATGAAAAACAAAGGCGTATCTGGATTCGTATGGGAGTGGGTGCAATCAAAGAAGTAGCTTACAGTCGACAGAATCGGCTGCATTGCACAGGGTTTTTATCCCATATGGCTCAGTTTTTTTCCCGCAGCGCGGAAAGCGCGCACAAAGCACGAATTTCCGTAGCTCCAGCGACGACCCTCGGCAGTCTCCGATAAAATGAATGACGCGGCCCGGACAGACAAAAGAAAAAGGGAGGTAGGTGGCAAAGATAGGTGGGGATGGGGTGGCTGGGTGGGTTGAGTGGGTGGATCGCGGTCGGGGGTCGGCGGCGTGGGTGGGGGGTCGGCAGGCAGGAGGCAGGCAGACAGACAGATAGATTAGATAGATAGATAGATAGATAGATAGATAGATAGAAAATATCGGTAGGTCGGTCGGTTAGTGGGTGGGTGGGCGGGCAGGGAGACAGCGGACAGACAGATAGATTAGATAGATAGGACGACAGATAGATTAGATGATTGATATCGGTGGTCGGGCGGTCTGTCGGGGGGTGGGTGGTCGGGCCGGCAGGGAGGGAGATAGATAGATAAATAGATAATAGATAGATAAATATAGATATCGGTAGGCGGTGGGTTTGTGGGTGGGTGACCGGCAGCAGGCAGAAGACAGACAGATAGATAGATAGATAGGACAGGACAGATAGATTAGATAGATAAGGGGCAAAGATAGATAGATAGATAGATGATAGATAGATAGAAGATAAAAGATAGATAGATAGATAGATAGATAGATATCGGTAGGTCGGTCGGTCGGTCGGGTCGGTTGGGGGGTGGGTGGGGGGCCGGCAGGCAGGCAGTCAGGCAGACAGATAGTTTGATAGTTAGATAGATAGATAAAATAATAGATAGATAGAACAGATGGCTAGATGGATGATAGATAAATAATATTTTCGGTCGGTTCGGGTGATGTGGGGTGGGGTGGGCCGCAGGCAGGCAGAGAGACAGACAGACAACAGACAGACAGAAAGACAGATAGATGTTAGATAGATTGAATTGATTGATAGATAAAAATTATAGAAAATAGATAGATGATAGATAGATAGATAGATAGATATATCGGTACGTGGGTCGGTTGGTGGGGTTGGGGGGGGGCCCGGCAGGCAGGCAGAAGGCAGACAGACAGACAGACAGACAGCCAGACAGATAGATAGATAGATATATTAGATAGATAGATAGTAAATAGATAGATAGATAGATGATATATAGATAGATAGATTAGATAGATAGACAGATAGATAGATTAGAAATATATAGATAGATAGATAGATATCTGTCGGTCGGTCGGTCGGTCGGTATGTGGGGGGGTGGGCCGGCAGGCAGACAGACAGACAGATAGATTAGATAGATTAGATGATTAGATAGATAATGATAGTAGATAGATAGAGATAGATAGATAGATAGTATCGGTACGTGGGCGGTTGGTCGGTGGGTGGGTGGGCCGGCAGCAGGCAACAGGCAGGCAGACGACAGACAGACAGATAGATAATAGATAGTATATTAGATAGATAGATAGATAGATGATAGATAGATAGAAAGATAGAGATATAGATAGATAGATATCGGTACGTCGGTCGTGGTCGGTGGGTGGGTGGGCCGGCAGGCGGCAAAAGACAGAAAGTATATAGATAGATATATTAGATAGATAGATAGAATATAGAAGATAGAAAAAGATAGATAGATAGATAGATAGATATGGGGTACGTCGGTTGATCGGTCGGGGGGTGTGTGGGCCGGCAGAGGCAGACAGGCAGACAGACAGAAGATAGATAGATAGATAGTATAAAATAGATAGATAGATAGATAATGATGATAGATAGATATCGGTAGTCGGTCGGTCTGTCGGTGGGGTGGGTGGTCGGGCTGGCAGCAGGCAGATAGATAGATAAAAGATAGATAGATAGATAGATAAAAGATAGATAGATAGATAGATAGATAGATAGATAGATAGATAGATAGATAAATAGATGTCGTGGGGGTGGGTCGGGGGGTGGGGGGTGGATGGGTCAGCCAGGGCAGACATTCAGACAGACAGACATTCAGACAGACATTCAGACAGACAGACAGACAGACAGACAGACAAAGATAGATAGATATATTAGATAGATAGAAATAGGAAAATTAGATAGATAGATAGATATAATAGACAGATAGATAGATAGATAGATAGATAGATAGATAGATAGATAGATAGATAAAGATAGATATCTGTCGGTGGGTTCGGTCGGTCGGTCGGTTTTGGGGGGGGGGCCGGCAGGCAGGCAGACAGACCAACAGATAGTTTAGATAGATTAGATAATAGATAGATAGTAGTAGATAGATAGATAGAGATAGATAGATAGATAGATATCGGTAGTCGGTCCGGTTGTCGTTGGGGGGTGGGCGGCGGCAGGCAACAGTCAGGCAACGACAGACAGACAGAGATAGATATATTAGATAGATAGATAGATAGATGATAGATAGATAGATAGATAGATAGATAGATATCGGTACGTCGGTCGATCGTCGTGGGTGGGTGGGGGGGCCCGGCAGGCAGGCAGACAGACAGACAGACAGAAGACAAAAATAGAAAATAGATAGATAGATAGATAGATAGATAGATAGATAGATAGATAATAGATAGATAGATAGAAGATAGATAGATAAAAGTAGATATAATAGATAGATAAAATAGATAGATAGATAGATAGATAGATAGATAGATAGATAGATAATTGATTAGAAAAGATAGATAAAAATAGATAGATAGATAGATAGATAGATAGATAGATAGATAGATAGATATCGGTGGGTCGGGGGGGGTCAGCCGCCCCGGCAGAAAATTCAACAGACAGACATTCAGACAGACATTCAGACAGACAGAACAGACAGACAGACAGACAGAAGACGACAGACAGACAGACAATAGATAGATAGATAGATAGATAGATAATAGATAATAATAGATAGATAGATGATAGGATTAGATAGATAGATAGATAGATAGATAGATAGATAGATTGATTGATTGATTGATTGATTGATTGATTGATTTCCACCAGAAACCGGGCCTTGTCAGCTAGTTTATTTATATAATCACGTTTCATGAAAGAACCCACATGTGGAGACGCCTCTGAATCTTCGCGCTGTTTGTTTGAAAACGAAAGTCACGTGAAAATTTTGAATAATTTGGGTCGAATCTTGGGGAAGCTGTAAAACTGTTAAAAATCATGGTCGTAATCTTTAAGTCATAATTAATATACCGTATATAAGCTAACTTTAAAATCTGCTGTAAAATCTCCAGAACAAAAATTGTTTTGTTGGGTGGACAATAATGATAACGTTATATACTAAATCTCATCATTTTATCTCAGCCCGTTACTGAGATATTGAATTTTATATTGAGGCAACCAAAAAAAAACACACTATAAAAAGGTGCCCAAAAACATTGTCTGCTTCATCACTACCTAACCAGCTAGCCGCGGTTGGTGGGTACCCTAACTGCGGTCGACATACAAAGAAAGATAAAACAAGCAAAGCTAAAAGAGTAAACCATATTCCCTTAACAATTAGAACTTGGAATGTACGCACCCTACTTGACAGAGACGGCGCGTCGGGTCAGAGAGACGAACAGCACTGATTGGGAGAGAGCTGGGCAGGTACAACATCGACATTGCAGCCTTGAGCGAGACACGACTTGCAGAAGAAGGCCAAATCTGTGAAATAGGTGCCGGCTACACATTTTCTGGAGTGGAAGGAAAAGCGAGGAAAGACGCCAATCCGGTGTGGGATTTCCCTGGTGGGAAAATTAGTGGTTTTCCAAAGGCTAAAAACGAAGGCTCATGACCATAAGTTGCCTCTGCTGAAGGGAAAGGGAAGCATGCAACCATTGTGAGTGTGTACGCACCAACTATGACCAACGAAGATGAGTCAAGAACAAGTTCTATGAGGACCTGCACAATGTATTAACATCTGTTCCCAAAGGAGACAAACTTATACCCCTTGGGGATTTCAATGCCAGAGTAGGCACGGACACCACCTCTTGGAGTGGCATTATTGGAAAGCATGGAGTCGGAAATTGTAACAGCAATGGACTCCGCCTCCTTCAGACATGTGCCGAACATGATCTCCTGATTACGAACACAATTTTCCGTCTCCCCATGAGAATAGGACATCATGGATGCACCCTCGCTCGAAACACTGGCACCTCACTTGACTATGTCATCGTCAGGAGGAGTTGACAGACAAGACGGTCGAGTGACCAAAATCCATGTGTGGTGCCGAATGTTGGACAGACCATCGTCTCATTGTCTCGAAAATGAACATCCACATCAGGCCACCACGGCGTCCTCAAGGGGCGAAAATGCAAAAAAAGCTAAATGTCACCCGCCTAAACAGCAAGAAATGCAGCAGTCGTTTGAAAATATGCTGGAAGACCGCCCTCAAGCCCAATGCTGAAGCTAAACAGGATACAGAACAGAATGGAGAGCCCTTAAGGACATAATTTACAACACTGCTATGGAAATCCTGGGTCCAGCCCCCCGAAAGCACTTTGAATGACCCAAAGTCAACATAAAAAAAAGATGCTTTCAAGAACATTCAGAGAGTAGTGCAGCAGAAACTTCGGCACATGCGGGACTCCTGGCTGAGCAGCAAAGCTGATGAAATTCAGGGCTTTGCTGATAGACATGATATGAAAAACTTCTACGACTCACTGAAAGCGGTCTATGGTCCTTCATCACCAGGCATAGTTCCCCTCCTCAGTGCAGATGGGGGAACATTGGTCACCGATAAGAAAGAAATCCTTTCAACGCTGGGCAGAGCATTTCAGCAAAATCTTAAATGCAACTTCCTTCTTCGATGATGAAACCATCAACTGTCCTTCCTCAAGTTCCCACCAATGAGACACTTGATGACCTGCCAACCATAGTGGAAGTAAACAAAGCCATCCAGCAACTCTCCAGCGGCAAGGCACCTGGTCCTGACTCCATCCCAGCAGAGATATACAAGGCAGGTGGGCCGGTCCTAACAGAGCAGCTTCACCAAGTCTTCACAAACATATGGATGAACGAGACCATGCCACAAGATTTCAAGGACGCGTCAATAGTCCACCTTTACAAACGTAAAGGAAACCGCCAATCCTGTGACAACCACCGAGGCATCTCCTTGCTTTCAATTGCAGGGAAGATACTCGCCAGAATTCTTCTCAATCGCCTCACAGCCCATCTCGATCAAGGTCTTCTTCCTGAGAGTCAATGTGGCTTCAGAAAAGAACGTGGAACTGTTGACATGATTTTCGCTGCAAGGCAGCTGCAAGAGAAATGTCAGGAACAGAACTGCGAAATGTTCTCCACTTTCATTGACCTTACCAAGGCTTTTGATACAGTCAGCAGAGAAGGACTGTGGAAGATTATGGCAAAATATGGCTGTCCACGAAAGTTTGTCCAAATAGTGCGGCTATTTCATGACGGCATGCAGGCAAGAGTACAGGAAAATGGTGAACTGTCTGAACCCTTTCCTGTCACCAATGGAGTGAAGCAAGGATGTGTCCTGGCACCAACACTGTTCAGCCTCATGTTTTCAGCCATGTTGATGAATGCCTTCGAGAACGACGACATTGGAATAGACATCAACTACCGTATGGATGGAAAGTTATTCAATCTCAGAAGGCTGAAAGCTAAAACCAAAATTAACAGCGACACCGTCAGAGAGCTCCTGTTTGCTGATGATTGCGCTCTATACGCCAACTCAGAGGCGGACATGCAACATAATGTTTCAGCTTTCTCACATGCCTGTGCCAACTTTGGGCTCAATATCAACTTGGAGAAGACTGTAGTTATGTACCAGCCAGCTCCAGGGAATAATCACACTGTGCCGAATATCAAAGTGAATGATCATAGACTAAGTGTTGTGGACAAATTCACCTATCTTGGCAGCACCTGTGTCACAAGCTGCCACAATTCGATGACGAAGTGAATGCAAGAATCTCCAAGGCCAGTGCGGCCTTTGGCAGACTGTACAAGAATGTATGGGACAGAACTGGAATAAGCCTGCAAACAAAGCTAAAAGTCTACAAAGCAGTTGTATTATCCACACTGCTATATGCTTGTGAAACCTGGACTGTTTATCAGCGACACGCTAGGAAATTAAACCACTTCCACACAGTCTGCCTAAGGAAGCTACTGAAGATTAAATGGCAAGACAAGATTCCAGACACTGAAGTCCTAGAAAGAGCATCCATGCCCAGTATCCACACTATACTGATGAAGAATCAGATTCGTTGGGCTGGTCACTTGACTCGCATGCCAGATCACAGGCTCCCTAAACGAATTTTTTACAGCGAACTGCGTTGTGGTAAACGCTCCCAAGGTGGCCAGAGGAAACGCTTTAAAGACACTCTGAAAATTTCACTGAATGCTTTTGGAATTCATCATGACACCTGGGAGGCTGCAGCCAGAGACCGAAATTCGTGGCGTGCATCATTACGCAAAGGTGCAGTCATATGTGAGGCAACCAGGACTGCAAGAGCTGTGAAGAAAAGGCAGGACAGAAAAACCACTGCAGGAAATCCTCCTCCAGAGACGTCAAGCATTCTTTGCCCACATTGTCAAAGAACATTTCGAGCCAAAATAGGCCTTATCAGCCATCTTAGAACCCACGGCTCCACACCTTCAACCCCACTGGATGAAATGAATGGTCATCATCATTCTTGATGGACAAACAACAAGTGTGAGAGAGAGAGAGAGAGAGAGAGAGAGAGAGAGAGAGAGAGAGAGAGAGAGAGAGAGAGAGAGAGAGAGTGCATATGTATGATCGCACGCATTTTACCAGTGTCTATCTGCGGCCACATTTTGAAACACCCCAAACCGCCCATGTGTGTTTCTTATATCCACCATTCAAGGTGTTGTAACTGCCATGTTTATGGTACACTTACCCCAATCCTACAAGCATGTATTGAGGGCAAGAGCATGATTGCGCGATGCAGATATTTGCGCTTGGATGAGATAGCGTCATGGAGAACATTTTATTGTGTCTGTATTTGTTGATTTTGCAGGATCTTCTTCGTTCGTCCGATATTTTGTTTTTGTTGACGTAATTGCTTTGTGCCTGTTTACAGCAGAGCTGTGGTATTGACTCCATTCAGTCGACACAGACGTTGCTTCCCGGTATTTGTTGACCGGTTTAGCCTTACTGGATACTAGAACATCCCACCACTTCAGTAAGATTCTAGTTTGGTGGGGATTTGAGCCTAATTATTACCTAGTAGGAATCAATAGCGGCGGATATTAGGGCCCATTTGTTAAATTAGCAGAGCACCCCTTCGATGGACATATGTTTCTTACATTTAGGTGGGCTCTCATTACTTGCCAGAGGTTTTTCCAGGTTTCTGGCCTCGGCATCTTCACTGTCAACTGTCATTTACTGCCAATATAGTCCCTTGCGGTGTATGGCAGAGGGGTCTTTGGGCCTGAAGAATACAGGCCGCCTGGCTAGTGCAGCCGCCGCGAACTGTGCAGGTTAGAAATTATTTTTGCCCCCGGCAGAAAAAAATCTCACACATTACCGAGGGATCGAACCCGGGTCTCCCGAAGGAGAGTCCGGCGTTCTAGCCACTCGGCCAGCCGCTCCTCTTCACAAACTTCGAAATTCCTTGCCAGCTTAGTTCGGGACAGTGATGGTTGTTTACCTGCAGTGTACGACGAGGACGCATGCAGTGGTCTTGCATGTGGTTCCGTGAAACCCAGCACTGTCTCCCCTGGTGCCTGAAGTGAGATGAGGGTATCCCGTTTTACGTAACACAGCGGCCTTAACTTTCATGTAGTACCTGGGACTGGGACCGAAGTGACCATACCACATTTAGCGAATCAATAACATTCCTGTTATTGAACGTCCTGCTAAATATTCTGAGCATGCTACACTCATTGTCACTGGTTGTTTATTTATATTAACCTGATGACATTAGTATTGGGACATCTTCGCAGGCTGTTGGATATGAGAACAGAGCACGTATGGGAATGTCCTGTGTGATGTGATGTCGGTTCTTGACCCAACTTAGCTCAAACTGACTTATACTAATCTGATGTGAAGTATTGCAGTCAGTGTCTGTCCGTTGTCCCTGGTATTCCGTTCGTCGGCAGGTTATAAAGAGTTTGTGTGTGTGCTGCATTCACGATGGTGTTCGTTGTATCCGCTATTCCCGTAGTCCACCGCCTGACTCTTCCTGGTCTCTCACCATGTGTAAATATCAATGCTGTTGGCGGTATGTGCGTAAAAGCTGCAAGGTAATTCAAAGGCAGATACTACCAGAAGTTAGGTGTTAGGTTTTCATGTATTCCACTTTACGGCATAACGAAGTGCCGTGACCAGTTCCCTTTCCTCGTCACCTTTCCTTCCCAATGGCAGGCAATTTTATAAGGCTGGGTCGAACCTTGAGCCGCGCTAGTTTAAAAAACGAACCCGGACAGCGCTAGGATTTTCTTGGCAGAACAGCTCACTAATCTCATGTCACAGAATTAGACCCAAGTGGACCCTTGGGGTAGCTTAGTGGCTAGGCGCTCGCCTGCCGGTCCGATGGTCATGAGTTCGAATATGCATGGAACGGATTTTCAAAATGTACCTGGACTTCCCCAGGTACACCCAGCATAAGATGGGTACCAGAACATTTCCTAGAAAGTAAAAGCGGAGGGCGTGATGTTGACTACATTACCTGCGAGTACCGACTGGTCTGTACAAAACATGGGTCTAACAACATGTGCCCAAGGCTCCTTAAAACATGTACAAGGGTCTGAAGACATTTTTCAACAGGTGTGTTCACTTGAGGACTTAGAACCTGGCGAGGAGTGGGTGCAAGTGCCAACAGACTTCTGCACATCCTTTTCAGTTTGCATCCAACTAGATAGAAAATGCAGACAAGAAAATCCGGCTGCTGTTGAGGCTGAAGTACAAGCGTTGATTTTCGAGAATTCGCTAGACGGTGACGCGGTCATCTACACAGATGGATCGGTCGTCCGACATGTGAGAAGCTCATGGGCCTTTACAGCTCGGGCCGGAGGGAGAATTGTGAAGGAGGACTCTGGTGCTTTCACTGAAACCACAAGTAGCCTGACCATGGAAGTCATGGCAGTAAGTAAAGCAATAACGTGGCTCGAGACACAGACATTCACTAGGGCTTGTTTCCTTAGCGACTCAATGAACATGATCAAGAGGATAGAGGAGGGGTCGATCCGAAGAGAATGGTTGCTGCCTCACAGCCCATCTCGATCAAGGTCTTCTTCCTGAGAGTCAATGTGGCTTCAGAAAAGAACGTGGAACTGTTGACATGATTTTCGCTGCAAGCAGCTGCAAGAGAAATGTCAGGAACAGAACTGCGAAATGTTCTCCACTTTCATTGACCTTACCAAGGCTTTTGATACAGTCAGCAGAGAAGGACTGTGGAAGATTATGGCAAAATATGGCTGTCCACGAAAGTTTGTCCAAATAGTGCGGCTATTTCATGACGGCATGCAGGCAAGAGTACAGGAAAATGGTGAACTGTCTGAACCCTTTCCTGTCACCAATGGAGTGAAGCAAGGATGTGTCCTGGCACCAACACTGTTCAGCCTCATGTTTTCAGCCATGTTGATGAATGCCTTCGAGAACGACGACATTGGAATAGACATCAACTACCGTATGGATGGAAAGTTATTCAATCTCAAAAGGCTGAAAGCTAAAACCAAAATTAACAGCGGCACCGTCAGAGAGCTCCTGTTTGCTGATGATTGCGCTCTATACGCCAACTCAGAGGCGGACATGCAACATAATGTTTCAGCTTTCTCACATGCCTGTGCCAACTTTGGGCTCAATATCAACTTGGAGAAGACTGTAGTTATGTACCAGCCAGCTCCAGGGAATAATCACACTGTGCCGAATATCAAAGTGAATGATCATAGACTAAGTGTTGTGGACAAATTCACCTATCTTGGCAGCACCGTGTCACAAGCTGCCACAATCGATGACGAAGTGAATGCAAGAATCTCCAAGGCCAGTGCAGCCTTTGGCAGACTGTACAAGAATGTATGGGACAGAACTGGAATAAGCCTGCAAACAAAGCTAAAAGTCTACAAAGCAGTTGTATTATCCACACTGCTATATGCTTGTGAAACCTGGACTGTTTATCAGCGACACGCTAGGAAATTAAACCACTTCCACACAGTCTGCCTAAGGAAGCTACTGAAGATTAAATGGCAAGACAAGATTCCAGACACTGAAGTCCTAGAAAGAGCATCCATGCCCAGTATCCACACTCTACTGATGAAGAATCAGATTCGCTGGGCTGGTCACTTGACTCGCATGCCAGATCACAGGCTCCCTAAACGAATTTTCTACAGCGAACTGCGTTGTGGTAAACGCTCCCAAGGTGGCCAGAGGAAACGTTTTAAAGACACTCTGAAAATTTCACTGAATGCTTTTGGAATTCATCATGACACCTGGGAGGCTGCAGCCAGAGACCGAAATTCGTGGCGTGCATCATTGCACAAAGGTGCAGTCATATGTGAGGCAACAAGGACTGCAAGAGCTGTGAAGAAAAGGCAGGACAGAAAAATCACTGCAGGAAATCCTCCTCCAGAGACGTCAAGCATTCTTTGCCCACATTGTCAAAGAACATTTCGAGCCAAAATAGGCCTTATCAGCCATCTTAGAACCCACGGCTCGACACCTTCAACCCCGCTGGATGAAATGAATGGTCATCATCATTCTTGATGGACAAACAACAACAAACAACAGGTTAGAAATTACTTTCATCTTCTTCATATATAAAAGGCAATGTGTGTGATATGTCTGTATGTAGTCCTTTCTTATGCGTTCCGCGAACGGCCCATCCGATTGAGATGAATTTTCTACACGCCTTCCTCTCATTTCAGCGCTGCCAACTGTCATATTTTTGTTTCTTCTTCCTCCTCCTCCCCCTCCTAAATACGACGTAAATATATGATGGATGATGATGAGAATCCCCAACCAAAACGATAGGACAAGCGAAAAAAAGTACTTGACTACACAGAACGTCACACACGGCAATCATCATCATCATCAAGTGCCGTGCCGGCGGCGTAGGCGTTCATGGTTCTCCATAGATCTCAGTCTTTGGTTTTCCTGGATCAACTCTGCTGCTGATATATATGCCCGTCCATGCACGGCAATATCATAACAATTCATCTTTTATGTGTAAGGCTATCTACAGTCTGTAGAAGGAGAAAAATTCATGGAAGGACCGAATCACAGAACCTAGACGAGTATGAATTTCGGAATGGCGAACTCCTCCTCTCTCTCTCCTCCTCCCTCGGACCTCCTCCCCCTCCTCCTCCCTCTCCCTCCTCCTCCTCCCGCTTCCTCTCCCTTCCTCCTCCAATCCTCCTCCCTCCTACTCCTTCCTCCTTCTCCCCTCCGCCTCCTCCCCTCCTCCTCCTCCCTCTCCCTCCTCCTCCTGCCTCCTTCTCCCTCATCCTCCTTCCCTCCTCATCCTCCTTCTCTCTCCTTCTCCCTCTTTCCTCCTCCATCCTACTCCTCCTCTCCTGCCACTACCTCATCCTCCTCCCTCCACCCTCCTCCTCCCTCCACCCTCCTCCTCCTCCCTTCTCCTCTTCCTCCTCCCTTTCCTTCCTCCTCCTCCCTCTACTCCCTCCTCCTCCCTCTACCCTCCTCCTCCTCCCTCCTCCTCCTCCACCCTCCCTTTCCTTCCTCCCCTCCTCATTCTCTCTCCTCCTCCCTCCTCCCCCTCTCCCTCCTCCTCCTTCCTCCTTCTCCCTCCGCCTCCTCCCCCTCCTCCTCTTCCCCTCCTCCCTTCTCTACCCCCTCCTTCTCCCTCCTCCTCCTCCCCTCTCCCCTCCTCCAGTTCCTACCGTCTTCCTCTTCCCCTCTCCCTCTCCCTCCTCTTCCTCCTCCATCCTCCTCCTCCCGCTTCCTCCTCATCCTCACCTTCCTCCTCCTCCTCTCTCCTCCTCCCTCCTCCCTTTTCCTCCCTCCTTCTCCTCCCTCTACCTAATCCCTCCTCCTCCCTCCTCCTCCTTCCTCCACATCCCTCCCTCCTCCTCTCCCCTCCTCCTCCTACCCTCTTCCCCTCCCCCTCTCCCTCCTCTTCCTCCTCATCCTCCTCCTCCCTCTTCTCCTCCTCCCTCTTCCTCCTCCTCCCTCTTCCCTCCCCTCCCTCCTCCTTCCTTTCCTCCTCCTCCTACCTCCTCCCTCCTCATCTCCTCCCTTTTCCTCCCTCCTACCTCTATCTCCTCCCTCCCCTCCTCTCTTCCTCCTCCTCCTCCTCATCATTCCTCCTCCTCCCCCTCCTTCTCCTCCCTTCCTCCTTCTCCCTCCTCCTTCTACCTCTTCTCCCTCCTCCTCCTCCCCCTCCTCTCTCCTCCTCCTCCTCCCTCTCCCTCCTCCTCCTGCGTTCTCCTCCTCCTCTCCTCCTCCCTCCTCCTCCCCCTCCTCCCTCTCCCTCCTCCATCCTCCTTCTCCTCCTCCTAATACCTCCTCCTCCCGCCTCCCCCTCCTCTCCTCCTCCTCCTCCTCCTCCTCCTCTCCTCTTCTCCTCCTCCCTCTCCTCCATCCCCTTCTCTCTTTCCCTTCCCCCTCCTCCTCCTATCCTCCTCCTCCCTCCTCCTCCTTCCTATTCCTCCCTACTCCCCTCCCTCCTCTCTCTCTCCACCTCTCTCCTCTCTTTCCTCCTACCTCCTCCTCCTCTCTCCTTCCTTTTCCTCCCTCCTCCTCCTCCCTCTACCTCCTCCCTCCTCCTCCTTCCTCCCACATCCCTCTTCCTCCTCCTCCCTCCTCATCATTCTTCTCCTCCTTCTCCCCATCCTACCTCCTCCCTCCTCCTTCTCCCTCCTCCTTCTACCTCTTTCTTCCTCCTCCTTCTCCCTCCTCCTCCTCTCTCCTCCTTCTCCCTCCTCCTCCCCCTCCTCTTCCTGCGTTCTCCTCCTCCTCCTCCTTCTCCTTCTTCCTCCTCCCTCTTCCTCCTCCTCCTCCTCCTTCCTCCTCCTCCCTCCTCCTCCTTCTCCTCTTCCCCCCCCCCTCCTCCTCCTAATCCCTCTTCCTCCCTCCTATTCCTCCCTACTCCTCCTCCTCCCTCCTCCTACTATCTCTTCCTGCCTCCTCCTCCTCCCTCCTCCTCCCTCCTCCACCCTCTTCCTCCTCCTTCCTCCTACTCCTCCTTTTTATTCTTCTTCTGCTGCTGCTGCTGCCGCTCCATTTACCCAAGTTAATTGTTTGGGGAATTTGTAAAGATCTTTCAAGTGCTCTTTCTAATGCTTTTTGTAAGTTGGTCTTCGTTTATCTAAGGTTGTTCTAACCGCAACAATAAATGATTAGACAGACAGACAGATAGACAGACAGATAGATAGTCGGGAACGGGAACGGGAGCTTATATGACTACTTATATGAATTAAATGAGATGCTCCACACCAGGAGCCAGGCGATGCCGGGCAGGGTCAGACAGACAGACAGACAGACAGACAGACAGATAGACAGACAGACAGACAGACAGACAGACAGACAGACAGACAGACAGTCAGGAACGGGAACGGGAGCTTATATGACTACTTATATTAATTAAATGAGATGCTCCCCACCAGGGACTGGGCGAAGCCGGGCCGGGTCTGCTAGTATTATATACAACACTAAGAAAGAGACAAACAGCTTTTTTTTGTTGGTCGTTTGATGAGAAGAGAGGCGTTGGAGAACATCGTAACAACTGGAAAGATCGATGGGAAGAGAGGCAGGGGCAGACCACGAGAAATGATGCTGGATGGATTGCGACGGTGACATGGAGAAATATCAATAGCAGAGTTGATCCAGAAAATCAAAGACCGAGATTTGTGGAGAGTCATTAACGCCTACGTCAGTCGGCATGGCACTTGATGATAATGATTATACTGCTGATTTGTGTTCAATACCATGTTCAGCTCTCCTGGGTTATAACCCTCTTCTCATCGATACCATCTAGTGTACGTTGTACGCATTTTATCATTCTTTTTGTGCATATTTTTAAATGTATAATCTAATTTGTGTATAATTTTCTGCATATGTTAAATTTATCAATAAAGTAAGCATAATGAGACTGTCATATGGTGGAGAATGTTTATAATGATTATTATATAATAGATATGGTTAAGCATTCAGTTTTTATGTAATTTTACATAGCTATCATTTTTTGTATGGCAGTGAATCTTGGAATGTAAATGAACAAATTAGAAAGACTTTGGAAGCAATGAGGATGTGGATCCTTAGAATAATGCTGTGAATTCCTTGGACTGCCAGAGTAACTAACAAAAATTGTCTGAAAGAGGCTAATGAAACTAGAACATTATATACAACAATAAGAAAGAGACAAACATCTTTCTTTGATCATGTGATGAGAAGAGAGGCATTGGAGAACTTTGTGACAACTGGAAAGATCGAGGGGGAGAGAGGTAGAGGCAGGCCAAGAGAGGTTATCCTGGATGTACTGAGACGAATGGCAAGGATTACTATCATCAGCAGAGTTGATCTAGAACACCAGGGACCGCAGTCTGTGGCGAGACATTAACGCCTACGCCAGCTTGTATGCCACTTGATGATAATTATAATAATTTATTAAGGACGACCAACATGGCTGAATGGATAAGACCGCTCTTAAATACCTGGATGGTTCGGGTCATATGATATAATCGAGACAAGAACAATCTTGCTACAAAACTCTGGTGACTGATTGAGATGGCGAACCATGACTCTTATCGGCTTAGCACATGATGATGATGAGTTGAGAATCTTCTGGGAGACTGAGCTGTATCTCTCAAGTCCGGTGCACTGTCAATCAGTTCGGTTCAGTCCCGGACAGGGAGTGCATCCATCGGTGTGGAATTGATGTAGAGATTCTCCTCCTGACCCAGTGCCGAGGCGCCATCTCCACGGTACACTTTGGGGAACTGTATTGCAGAACTCTCTTTCCCTCGCCAAGTTTAGAAACCTGCAAGGTGTGCACGATTAGTACTGCAACTACACACCCTCGGAGAGATATAACCAGATAATAATTCGGACTGTTCAGGTTAGGTCTAGGTTCGTAAGTAGGAGGTCATACTAGACCAAGAGGATTACATACTAGACCAAGAATATTACATACTAGACCAAGAGGATTACATACTATACCAAGAGGATTACATACTAGTGCAAGAGGATTACATACTAGACCAAGAGGATCACATACTAGACCGAGGTTATTATAATACTAGACCAAAAGGATTACACTTCATGAATGAGATGATGTCTAGGTAAGTAAGAGGTCACACTAGACCAAGAGGATTACATACTAGACCAAGAATATTACATACTAGACCAAGAGGATTACATACTAGATCAAGAGGATTACATACTAGACCAAGAGGATTACATACTAGACCAAGAGGATTACATACTAGACCAAGAGGATTACATACTATACCAAGAGGATTACATATTAGATAAGAGGATTACATACTAGATCAAGAGGATTACATACTAGACCAAGAGGATTACATACTAGACCACGAGGATTACATATTAGACCAAGAGGATTACATATTAGACCAAGAGGATTACATACTAGACCAAGAGGATTACATATTAGATCAAGAGGATTACATACTATACCAAGAGGATTACATACTAGACCAAGAGGATTACATATTAGACCAAGAGGATTACATACTAGACCAAGAGGATTACATACTAGACCAAGAGGATTACATATTAGACCAAGAGGATTACATACTATACCAAGAGGATTACATATTAGATCAAGAGGATTACATACTAGACCAAGAGGATTACATACTAGACCAAGAGGATTACATACTAGACCAAGAGGATTACATACTAGACCAAGAGGATTACATACTAGACCAAGAGGATTACATATTAGATAAGAGGATTACATACTATACCAAGAGGATTACATATTAGATAAGAGGATTACTAAAAGTACCTCTAAAAGTACTGGAGAGTTTTGGTCAGAGACCATAACTTTATGAAGGGAAAATCCCAACTGCACCTCCCCGTGGTAGAGGATGGAAACACACCACGGTGTGGCTAATACAGCTCTGGGGACCGAGTATCCACCGGAATAAGTGGACAACTCTGCAGCTGAGCAGAGCAGGGCACTCACTTGTCCTTACAGTCGGAAATGGCTGTCAAAGGCAGAGGTAAAAAGACCACCATGTGAATGTGGAAGGCAAGGGGAAACCACCACATTATCTTCCCAAGACTTCATGACAAAACGTATATCAAAGTTAGTGAACGACGTTAATGGCTGTCTTAGGACATCCTCGTCCGGTAGGGACAGTCATGAGCCACAGGTGACACCAGACCGTCATCCAGCTACTGATGGCAAAATCTTAACTAAAATAAATAAATTTAGAGTAGGATCATGGAATGTTAGGACATTAAATGAGCTAGGAAAGTTGACCAATGTTCTAAGAGAGATGGATAGCATGAAAATGAATATACTAGGTGTTAGTGAGATGAGATGGAAGGGATCGGGCAAAATTATAGCTGACAATCACACAATAATTTATTCTGGAGGGGATACACAAAAAAAAAGGAAAAAAAAAGGTTTGGTAGGGAATAATATTAGACGAAAACAACAGCACAAAAAAATA
>JACEFZ010008985.1:0-25336 GCA_014155875.1 Cepaea nemoralis | reverse complement strand
GACCCAAATTAAAAAAACCCAACAAAAGGGATTTTAAAGAGTTACGGCGGTCCAAATTTGAAAAAAGGGTTCCTTTATTCTGCGGGCCCTCCCTCGTTTACAGATAAACCCGGACAGAGATTGTCATTTTCACATTGGACTATACATCACCAGTGTTCTGCCGGCCCCCCAGGGCACAAGTCTATGCTCTACAGAACTAAAAGAGGCTACTACAAATTTCAATAAGAGAAAAATTTAAAAATAGAGACAAACATAAATTTTTGGTCTAAAATAGAAGAGAGGCAATGGAAACAAAAAACCTGATGACTGGTGAGAAGACAGAGGCAGACGGAGAGAATGGATGGATTGAGATGATGTTATGGAGGATATCATTTGCAAAGTTGATCCAGAGCACCAAGGCCTGAGATCTGTGCAGAGAAATTAATGCCTATGCCAGATGGCAAGACACATAGTGATGATTTCTCAAGCAAAGCTAAATGCTGAATTAATTTATCCACGTACTCAATAAGTTACTAAAAGCTGTAAATATACTGACCAAAATGGCAGGAATGAAGGTGGATAGCACAATATGTATAGGAAAGTTGTATGAGAGGCGTGATTATAAAATATATAATCTAATTAACTTTTATTATATTATATTATATTATATTATATTATATTATATTATATTATATTATCATCATCATCAAGTGCCATGCCAGCTGGCATAGGCGTTCATAACTCTCCACAGATCTCGGTCTTTAGTTTTATGGATCAACTCTGCTGATAATATTCCTCCATGCCACCATCTCAATCCATTCAGCATCATTTCTCTTGATCTGCCTCTGCCTTTCTTCCCCTCGATCTTTCCAGTTGGTTGTCACGATGTTCTCCAATGCCTCTCTTCTCATCACATGCCCAAAGAAAGCTGTTTGTCTCTTTCTTATTGTTGTATATAACATTCTAGTTTCATTAGTTTCATCAGGCAGTCGTTGTTAGTTACATTTGAAGATTCACTGCCATACAGCAAAACTGGTTCTATATAGCATTTCAGCACTCTCTTCCTTACATTCAGTGATAACGACTTATTGCATAAGATATTCTTCATTTTATGAAATGCAGCTTTTGCTTGCTCCATTATGCACTTAATCTCTGTTTTACATCTTCCATCCGATGTTATAAATGCCCTTTGGTATTTAAAATTATCCATTTGGTTAAGAATTTTCCCGTCTATTTCTATTTCACATTTTGGTGCCACCTTTTTCTTTGATGTAACTGTTGTTACTGTTTTCTTGATATTCAAGAAGAGTCCTTTAGGCTAATGTTGTTGTCAAGTTGTAGGTCTGTTGCATTAACTGCCACCAATACTCAATACTGTGTCATCTGATATTATTATATAACTATAACTTACTATAACTATAAGTATATCATATTAATTATTATTTAATATTATTACTTTTCCCCCTCATATTTTTTTAGGAGTGTGCACTGCACTTAGAACTTAGAAGCATGCATTGTTTATGATTTCTTTTTAATAAACAATATATATTTTAACGTCACCAGTACCTCTCTTGACTCTTTAGTAAAGTTTACTCCAAATAACTCAACGTCAACAACCATTTCGGATTTCCAATTGCAGTATCAGTAACAGAACAGCTGGCAATGAATCAAAATCAAATCAACAATCGATCATTTGCCGGGTGACTAATACACTAATACGACAACATACTAATACTATTTAGTTGCTGTTTCAGAATACCTTGTTTATAATATACAATTATCGCGATTCATTATAGTGTTCTCCACGTCACAGTTTTTATACAAGAGCCGCGGGCTGGCATGAAGGAGGGAAGAAATCACTCGTCCGTGGGTTTATTGATCGACGCCCATTGCAGACAACATGGCGGACGTTGAAATCACGTCCTTAACGAGAGCCTATCTCGGCAATGTAAATCCAGCTGTTTGCAGTGTGGTATATAATCATATATAAATATATCTCTCAGATTTCTATGAATCACGGACTCTACATAGATTAAAGGAACTTGGAAGCTTACGAGATGTAGCCTGTATTACTATTAGTAGAACTTTTAATTTTATGTTGCATATCCCTTACAGGACGTTGCAGTCAACACTAGCATTTTTCAGCTGCACGGTTGATGTGCTTGTTAGTAAGCAAGTTTTACGTTCTGTAGTTTGCCATTTCTTTCTGAACGACCGGCTCACATACCCCCCATAAGTTACCAGTGCGGCGCGAACAGCTGCCGATTCTCGCAGCTGCTGTTTCCCCCTATGTGGATATACGGGATTACGAACAATGTCGTTAACTCGCTTGGCCAGGGTGACGGCTATAACTATATATCAGTGGTTCTCAACCTTTTTTGGCCCATTCCCCCCTTCACTATATTTTCAGAACGCCATTCCCCCCCCCCCCTTCCTATCAAAAATTTGGCCCGTTCCCTCCTTCACCGTATTTTCAGAACGTCATTTCCCCCCCCCCCCCCCTTTCATATTTCCTATCTAAAAATCCCCTCACCCCTACACAGTATACGTAAAAGTGGAAGGCAAATGTAATAGCATATACTAAAACAAGTCTAGACATCCACATAAAACATGATTTGTGGGTCTACTTACTTTATAAAATGAATTTTAGAAGGACGAGACATACATAACTGTAAAGTATGAAGGGAAAAACTATGTCAAGTAATCGGTTCTTGTATTAACACGATCTTGAAATGGTCTTCATTCCCCCCCCCTGGAAACCCTGAAATTCCCCCTGGGGGGGGGGGGAATTCCCCACCGGTTGAGAACCACTGCTATATATAAATATAAGTTTATAAGTATAACTTTTTTTTGCATATCCCTTACAGTACGTTGCAGTCAACATCAGCATTTTTCAGCTGTTATTGATGTACTATGCAAGATTACGCTCAGTAGTTTGCCATTGCTTTCTGGACGATCGGCTCACATAAATTACCAACGCGGCGAGAACCATTACCGATTCTCGTGCAGGTTACGTTACTCACGAGAATATACGGGATTGCGGAGAAAGACGTTAAACCTCTAGGCCAGGGAAACCGGCAATTCAGAACCGGAAAGTAGAACTTGGAGACCCATTAACGCACTGTTCAACCCATCTGGGTTATAATGTGTTGTTCATTCTACGAGAAAAAGAATTTTGATGTGCTACATAAATAGACCGAGATCTGTGGAGAGCCATGAACGCCTACGCCAGCTGGCATGGCACTTGATGATGGTGATGATGACATAGAGCCTGTACTTTTGTATGGATGTGAAGCGTGGACAATGAGCTGTCACACTGAAAAACATCTGATGGCTGTGGAAATGTGGTTTCTGAGGTGAATGCAAAGAATAACATGGACGGACAGAAAAACCAACGACTAAGTCCTACAAGAAACAAATGAAAACCGTAAACTGATTATAGAAATTAGACGTAGACAGTCACAAGTTTTTGGACACATGAGAAGAAATAAATTAGAGAACTTCGTGACAACTGGCAAGATCGAGGGGAAGAGAACATGGGGGGGGGGGGAGAGAGAGAGAGAGAGAGAGAGAGAGAGAGAGAGAGAGAGAAGTAAATACCTTTATGGCTTGACCACGTGGCATGGTCGAGACAAGAACACTTAGCTGATCCACGACTCTGGTGATAGAGTGAAATGGCGAATCATGATCGCCCACGCTTACCGGCAAGGCACATGATGGATGGATGGATTGTTCTTTAATTCTTTCAATACCATGTCCCTTGCAGAACCTAGCTCCCATAAAAACCGTCCGGAAAACTTCTCGAGAATAAGCAAGATGGCCCGCGTCCAATACACCCATCTAGAGATCCAATGCCATATCAGGATATCCACCCATCTTCTCTTTGGCCTTCCTCTTCTTCTCTTCCCGGGCATATACACCTCCTAGATTGTTTTCTTCAAACTTTCATGACGTTTCAAGTGACTAAAATATTTCAATTTTCTTTGTTTTATTGTCTTTAATATTGTTCATTCAGATGATGACTATGAACTTATGCTGTAAACAGATTTTAAAACTATATATCTCGCACAGTTATGAAATTCTTGGTGTGCAGTCAATCTTCATTTCTTCAGATGTCGTATTATGCAAAGAACAAGCTAAGCGCGGGGGGGGGGGGGGGGGGAGAGAGAGAGAGAGAGAGAGAGAAGGGGGAGATTAAATAAACACATTCTTAAAGTTTTAGTTTAGTTTAGTCGACGGACCAACATCACGGCACACGGGTGCAACCCATAGGCCTAAGTGCTCCGTTCTCCTCCTAACTCAAACCTGAGTCTGGAGAAACTCAGCTCAGTGCACGAACTCCGTAGCACCGGCGAGGATCCTGAAATACTTTGGGTAGATTTTTAACTGGAAATTTTGCCCGGGCAGCGCCGTTAGGCTACTCTTTTTCGATTTCCAGCTGCCAAGGAATTGTTTACGTGCGCAACAATACACACGGGCGTCCGATCTCACTACCCAGAGACGAGGGGAAATGTATTACTAGAAGTCTACGAGAAAAAAATCCCGGGACCTCCAGCACTCGAGGCCCTCCAGCACTCGAGGCCCTCCAGCACTCGAGGCCCTCCAGCACTCGAGGCGGACACCATACCTCGAGACCACGCAGCCCCCTCGCACATTCTTAAAGTCGTTGAACAGATAAAACAGACAACTATTCAACATCATACCGCAGGCCCTCCAGCACTCGAGGCGGACACCATACCTCGAGACCACGCAGCCCCCTCGCACATTCTTAAAGTCATTGAACAGATAAAACAGACAACTATTCAACATCATACCGCAGGTCCGCATGGCTGAATGGGTAAGAACGCATGTTATTAAACATCCGGTGTGCTGATGCCGAGGTTAGCTGTTCATCTCCTGCACCGGAAAGCTGGACTAAAATGTTGACCAGTCGTCCTTGACTTGGGGACGTAAATTACAAGTACCTCTGAAGTCGGAGTGGGTTCGCCTGATAGCGAGGGACTCTGTTAATATGGAAAGCTAATTCACACGCAAAATCCAGTCCATAACTTGAATAAATAGTGTGTATAGACTATGCTTGTGGTCAAAGCGAGCGAACGAGTACCAAAAAAAAACACACACACACACAGACACACACACACACACACACACACACACACACACACACACACACACACACACATCATATCCAAACAAAAATTAATTTGACTTAGTCATACTATGAGATTTTGATGTCTTTACTGAAAATACTGGAGGGCAAGAGCCAAGCAGAAGGAATAAAGAAGACGTCCCAGAAAAAAACTACATACCACAAGCATGCGGGAACTCGTGCTGTGCTGATGGGAGTTACTACATGTTATCCGTTGTCTATTCTGCATCATTTCGGTCCCAAAAATGCAACATAAACTATTTATTTATTGTGTGCTTTGATTGCGTGTGAGTGTCCCCATCATCCGCAATTCCGTTATGCAATATGGTGTTTGTCCATCAAGAATGACGATGACCATTCATTTCATCCAGTGGGGTTGAAAGTTTGGAGCCGTGAGTTCTAAGGTGGCTGGTAAGGCCTATTTTGGCTCGAATATTTCACAATGTGTGCAAAGACTGCTCGACATTCCAGGAGAAGGATCTCCTGCTGTGGACTTTTTTTTTGTTTTTTGACCAGCCTTTTTTTCCCCTACAGCTATTGCAGTCTTGTTTGCTTCACAAGTTACTACACCCTTGCGTAATAATGTACGCCACGAATTTTGATCTTTGGCAGCAGTCTCTCAAGTGTCGTGATGAATTCCAAAATCTTTTAGTGAGATCTTCAGAGTGTCTTTAAAGCGTTTAACAGATGAAGTTGGATGAAGAATGACTTGCGCGATTAATTGGGTTCAAGTCAGGAAGAGTTGCCTAATTCGTCGACCACAGTCTCTTGTCTGAGTCCATTTGAATCCAGTGGTAAAATTAGTCAAGACGATTGGAGACATTATGTGATTGTTGAATATGTTGTAGTATCTGATAGGTAGGAACGAGTGTGTACCCGTGTGTGCAATCAGTGTGCTACTGAGGCCGTTTGCTTGTGTACTCTTTTTACAAGTAAACAGTACAAGACATGAACTATGATAGCATGTCAATATTTAATCTATGTTTGAGTACATTATTATTTATATATATGCATTGGAAAGATTCGTAATAGTTCGATTCTGCTTGCTGATAAATACTTTCTAGCTGCAATGTTCACTCTTTCATTTATGATCCTTTTTTATACCTGCTCATTTTTACGCGGTTTTTTTTTTTTTTTTGCTTTCCTTTATTTATAGCATTATGACGACTTATATCATTAGTCCCACTTCACCTTTCTTACTGACGTGAGGCACATTGCTGGAGATACAATGCAACAGGTCTACGAGGAGCGTCAATTCCTCTCATACCTTTCAATACAGCTAAGAGTGACCGAGCACCAAAGCGTTGGTTAGTTCAGATTGTAATGACGTCGTTTCCTTTAAGGAAGAATGCATGGCATACCCCTTATTACAATCAGTGTTCAATGGGAACTGCTCTTAGCCGAAAGTCCTATTAATGAAAACAAGTTACTCCTTCGCCACAGCTCAGGCGTGAAGTGTTCGGTCTTCACATATTCAAGTTCAGGGTGTAATGTGGCGAGGTGGCCAGTGACCTTCACATTTATGAGATCCCTTCCGCTTTTCTTGTCTAGACTTACTTTACTTTTTCAGGATTTTCAGTATTTCAGGATCCTCGCCGAAGCAACGGAGTTCGTGCATTGAGCTGAGTTTCTCCAGACTCAGGTTTGAGTTAGGAGTAGAACGGAGCACATATGGGTTAAACCGTGTGCCGTGATGTTGATCCAACGACTAAACTAAACTTGTCTAGATTATATTAAGAATGTTCTCGAAATTGTCTGGGTTAAACCCAGATGCCTTTTATTTGAGGGGGCGGGGGATACTATATATTCTTAATGTTACATCTTATGATGCAGAGACATGAACCTTGAACAAACATTTGATAAAAATAAAATAATGCTATTGAAATGTTCATATACTGAAAATGGGGCGGAAATATGCAATAACAAATATTTTTTTTAAAAAGTCTTTATTCTGAACTAGAAATGTAAAGTGAATGATAAAACGAGACCAAAGTTGGCAAATGCCATATTTTGTGCACATGAAAATTTTAAAAAATAATAATAATAAAGTTGTAGCGTTAACGTAGTTGGTAGTTTAGGCTGCCATTGTCGTGAGCGCGTTCGGACGAGAATTTCGAATTCTACGTTCGTCGTTTCGCTAAGTGAGGGAAAGACAGGCCATCTATTCCTCCTTGCAATCACATCACATACCCTGCAGTTTTCTGCTTCATGTAATCTTTTAAAAGACATACACTACTGAAAACCACACTTCAAGCAAACTTGTAAGGCATACGTACAGGAGGAAAAGAACGGTTTAAATCTTCCACACCCCAGGAGGCCTATTCAATAAATTCACAGTTCTAATATACTAAATATACATAAGTGAGGCTAAGCAGCCATGTGCAGGACGTGACGATTCCATGGGTGAGGCCATGTATCAGAGTGCTATGTGTCGGCTTCGCAATTATGGAAGCCTCCTTGGATGGCGGGGAATGCCCATGGTCTGCCCTTGCCTACCCTTGAGCGGAATGTCTTCAGCTGTTTTACACTGACCAGTTGAGATGTAGATAACACCACAACAGTGATATTAGAACGTCATACGAAACACCCGGAAAGGTTAACCCGGTCAACAATTTCCTGAAGAAGTCGGATGTGTCGGCCGATAGGCGCAAAAATCGCAGCTCTCTTGTAAACAGGCACAAAGCAATTACATGACGTCCAAAACAAACATCCCGAACGAACGAAGAAGAAGAAGAAATCACATCTCTGCAGCTTCCACACAATCCTTTACTAATCTGCTGATTGTCCATGATCCACTCAGTACATCAAGACTAACCCGATTGAGCTTATGAGAAACATCTTTCTCACGTCGATTGGCATAGATATATTGCATTGAATATTCTGCTTTTCTACAATTAGACGTTTCTACAATTAGGCTTTTCTACAATTAGGCTTTTCTACAATTAGTTTCTTAATACATCTTTCATTTAATATTATGAAAGCACCCACACGATTGAAAACATTAACTTGCTTCAAACTATTTTCATTTACTTTGATGTTGCGTATGGGGATGCAATTGTTTGTTCTGTGTGATTACCACTACTGTACTTCTGTCTCTTTTTTTTCTTTCTGCTATTCAGACGAGGATTTTAACTTTCTATAAAATTATATCTATCACTTCTTTCACTTATACATTTTTGTACTCCCATTAACGTGGTTCACGGTAACGAATCAGTATGTTAAGATATGATTTGTTTTGCATACATATCCACAGAAGGTTGCACATTCTGTGATGGCAGTGACAATACGGAGGCATTTGTCATAGCTCTTGTGTCCACAATGGCACCCTCTGCCTTGTGAAATTGAAGTGGTGACCACGTATGAAAACGTTTCAGCTGTTCGCCACATTAACACATGACCATACTACCGAGACCTCATGTAACCCCGATTACGTGCTAAGGAGGTATTCAATTTGCCCAGGCCAGGTGAAGTATACACCTACTGTCGGTAGGAATAAATGATTCAATCACCCTTCCCGTAACCCGCTGTGGTCAAGTTTGTAACTTTGCCTGTTGCTGTTGTCACAACGATTACATTGGGGTTATTTTTATCTAGTTTTGAAGAAGATTATTTATATTTACCGAAAGTTCACGTTTTGTGTGTGCTTCTCTAAGGATCGACATTTCTGTTATTCCGTACTTTCCCCTAACCCCAAATTAAACATATACTGACTATTTTCCATTCAGACGGATACACATTTCGGGGATTCCATATGTACAAACACTGCGCACCTCAATCTCATTGTTTGTGGCATTGCACTTTATTTTTGACATCATGGACCAAATCTCCTTTTTGTGATCACAATTAAAATTTTTATTTAAAGTTACTATTCCAGATTCCATATAATAATTACAGTTTTATCAGCGAAACCAAGGAGCTCTGAACAGATAGTGAAACAAACGTCATATCTGAACCAACTGTCAAAAGATAACTTTTGAGAAGCGCAGAGCTTGCATGCAACGTATATAATCATTCAACATCCGGGTAAGCAGACGGCAATCGGACAGAAGTCAGGCGCTGACTGTTAGTAATTATAATTTCATTTTTTGTTGCTTATATCCATTTTCATTGTTTGAATCACAATCATTGTTGAGCAAGAAGTATTACTGTAACTGTAACATTTTGTTTGTCCTCAGGTAATCGTGTTGATAACCCTTTTCTACTAATTCAACCCGATCTGTTTGGAAGGCCGATTCTCTTGGCCTGCTGCCATCACTTTGCTGGTAAAGCGCAGAATCAAAGACAGCATTTTTATGACTTTATTGTGTCAGAACGGTGAGTATGACAAGCCTGGACGCTAAAATAGTGTCCGAAATAACTAATTGTATGTTATGTTAAATATAATATGTAATAATTTAAGATAAAAGGGTTTTCAAATTCGAGGTCAATGTGTCCTATGACTGCCATGCGGCCATACCAGGTCATTCCCTCCCACTCGGACCCAAATTACAAAATGCATTTGTCATTGGTATACCCTATTAAATATAAACCATGTTTGTTAATTCTGACAGCAGACATGATATCTAAACATTAAGTGGAAAAACTTCAAAAGAATGTCCTTTATCTCTAACTCTAGACTGAAATCTGGTTAATTACAGTAGCAGTTGAGTAAGCAGAATCTTCTTATGACTTGATTGAGAATTGCATCATTCATATTTTATGATCACCATCATCATGTGCCCATTCCAGAGTTAATGTCTCTTCACAGGTCTTGGGTTGTCAGTATTCTGGATCAATTCTACTCATATTCCTAATAATAGATACCCCCATGCCATGATCTTAAACCAGAATCTAGACCACCAGGCATCCATTTCTCCTTTCTACCACTGATCTTTCCAGTCATCTCTAGACCATCAGGCATTATATATCTGTCTGCCTCTGCTATCACTGATCTTTCCTATCATCACAAGAACAATAGACCACCATGGATCATTTATCTGTCTGCCTCAACTACCAAGGATCGTTCCAGCTAATCACTACACACTAGACCATCAGTAGGGATAATTTATCTGTCTGCTTTCTGCCACTGATCTTTCCTGTTGTCATGATGACTTTCAATGCCTCTCTTCTTATCATTTTATCAAAGAACTCACTTTGTCTCTTTCTTATAGTTTTGTGTATAACCTTCTGGATTGTATTATGACAACTAGACCAGTGGTTCTCAACCTTTTTTGGCCCGTGCCCCCCATCACCATATTTTTAGGACGTCATTCCCCCCTCACCATAATTTTAGAACGTCATTCCCCCCCCCCCCCCTTTCGTATTTCCTCCCTAAAAATTCCCCCCTGCCCCTACACAGTATACTAATAATTGAAGCTAAATTTAATAGCACATACTAAAACAAGTCTAGACATCTACATAAAACGTGATTTGCGGATCTACTTACGTTATAAAATGAATTTCAGAAGGGTGATACGTACAGAACCGTAAAGTATGAAGGGAAAAACAATATCAAGTAATCGGTTCTTGTATTAACGCGATCTTGAAATAATCTTCATTCCCCCCCCCCCCCCCCCCCCCTCCTGGAAACCCCAAAATTCCCCGGGGGGGGGGGGGAATTCCCCACTGGTTGAGAACCCCTGAACTAGACCATCAATAGGCATAATTTATCTCTCTGCTTCTACCATTGGTCTTTCCTGTTGTCATGATGACTTTCAATGCCTCTCTTCTCATCATTCTATCAAAGAACTCACTTTGTCTCTTTCTTATAGTTGCGTATAATGTTCTGAGATAGAGGCTGACGGCAAGAGAACATTCTTGACCCCCTTGTGCTACGGCATGGAAGAATGTCAGTGCACAAAATGATATATCATAAGATGCAGAGAAGCATGATTGCCCATGCCAGTCAGCAAGACACTTGATGATGATAATATTGTACTTTCAACCTCATTAACATCTTCCAGGATTTCATTGCATGTATGGAAGCCCTGGAAAATGGGAATAAAAATGTAAAGCATGGTTAAAGCTGTAAGCCCTCAGGAAAATAGAAGAAAGGAAAAATAGAAAAGCAGATTTTAACTAACAGCAAAACCAGAGCTGCTAAAGTCAAAGTCCAGGAAAATTACACAGAAACTTAATAAAGTTAGGAAGTGCATAAGACAGATAAAAGACAATTATGATGAAGAGAACAGACTTCCAGGCATGAGAATTATAGTGGAATATTGTTGTCAGTTCTTGGGAAAATATTTAGCAGGTTCATGCTGGAGAGACTAAGAGATGTCATTGACAAATAACTAAGGGATAAACAACTTAATAGGGACAACATATGAAGAAATGAAATGTAAAGAGTTCTTCATGAGGGAAAACAGGTACATTTGAAATAAAAATAGGAGTGCAACAATAATACTCTTTGTCACCATTATTATTCTACTGACTAAACTGGATTATTAAGACAGCAATAACTACTACCAGAAATGGAATTCAGTGGACCCTGACAAAGCAGTGTGATGATTTTGACTTCACTGACGACATTGCACTCCTGTTACACTCACAAAATCATTGATGCTGCAAGATAAGGACACTGAATGGGAGAGGAGGAGTAGGGGGGGTGTCCCCCACAACACTTAGGTCTCAAAATTCATATGGGGAAAGTCAACAATTATGAGATTAAACCAAGCAAGCATCAACCCAATCTCCCTTGGGGTAAAGATATTAAAATAATACGGAAGGCAAAAGGATATTAGGATTATGGATTATTAGGATAAAGGATTATAGCCTAGGACTTTTGTGGAAGTCAAAAGACATTAAACTTTGCACCAAACTTAGAATATTCAGTTCTAAAGTAAATCAGTACCACTGTATGGATCTGAAACATGGAGAATGCTTAAAATGATTACTAATAACCTACAAACATTCATTAATTGGTAAGACAGAATCACCAGCGTGGAGTTTATAGAGAGAACTCAACAAATATAAGTTAATCAAGAGGTAAAGAAAAGACACTGTCGATCAATAGAACATACATAGAGAGAACTTGTGAACAGTATAACTAGAAAGATCAATAGAACATACATAGAGAGAACTTGTGAACAGTATAACTAGAAAGATCAATAGAACATACATAGAGAGAACTTGTGAACAGTATAACTAGAAAGATCAATAGAATATACATAGAGAGAACTTGTGAACAGTATAACTAGAAAGATCAATAGAATATACATAGAGAGAACTTGTGAACAGTATAACTAGAAAGATCAATAGAACATACATAGAGAGAACTTGTGAACAGTATAACTAGAAAGATCAATAGAACAGACATAGAGAGAACCTGTGAACAGTATAACTAGAAAGATCAATAGAATATACATAGAACTTGTGAACAGTATAACTAGAAAGATCAATAGAACAGACATAGAGAGAACTTGTGAACAGTATAACTAGAAAGATCAATAGAACAGACATAGAGAGAACTTGTGAACAGTATAACTAGAAAGATCAATAGAACATACATAGAGAGAACTTGTGAACAGTATAACTAGAAAGATCAATAGAACATACATAGAGAGAACTTGTGAACAGTATAACTAGAAAGATCAATAGAACATACATAGAGAGAACTTGTGAACAGTATAACTAGAAAGATCAATAGAACATACATAGAGAGAACTTGTGAACAGTATAACTAGAAAGATCAATAGAACATACATAGAGAGAACTTGTGAACAGTATAACTAGAAAGATCAATAGAACATACATAGAGAGAACTTGTGAACAGTATAACTAGAAAGATCAATAGAACATACATAGAGAGAACTTGTGAACAGTATAACTAGAAAGATCAATAGAACATACATAGAGAGAACTTGTGAACAGTATAACTAGAAAGATCAATAGAATATACATAGAACTTGTGAACAGTATAACTAGAAAGATCAATAGAATATACATTGAGAGAACTTGTGAACAGTATAACTAGAAAGATCAATAGAACATACATAGAGAGAACTTGTGAACAGTATAACTAGAAAGATCAATAGAACATACATAGAGAGAACTTGTGAACAGTATAACTAGAAAGATCAATAGAATATACATTGAGAGAACTTGTGAACAGTATAACTAGAAAGATCAATAGAACATACATAGAGAGAACTTGTGAACAGTATAACTAGAAAGATCAATAGAACATACATAGAGAGAACTTGTGGTGAACAGTATAACTAGAAAGATCAATAGAATATACATAGAGAGAACTTGTGAACAGTATAACTAGAAAGATCAATAGAATATACATAGAGAGAACTTGTGAACAGTATAACTAGAAAGGCCTTTATTTAGAATCCACAAGGCAAAAGAAATAGAGAAAGACCTTGAAAAACAAGACGAAAAGTAGACAGAAATTATTAATATGGAGAAGACATGGATGGATAGGGTGCCTAGGAGTGAGTTGACTGAGAGCATATTGTCTGTGCCTCAGTGAAGGAATAAGGGTGAATGATGTAACTGTTGTTTTAGGAATGTAAATGTGATATTATGGTATTGAAGCGTTGCAAGCATAATATTGTTTTCATTGTCATAACTGAAGAAGCCAAATTAGATTCTATGAGAAGCAGTTGCAGAGCCCAATAATTAATTTATTAATGGTATTTACATTTAGTGACAGTGCTTGTGGTAATGGTTGGGAAATTCCAGTAATCTATAAATACTCTCCAGAAGATATCCTTTGTTGATATATCTATCCATCTATCATGTGCCATGCCGGTAAGCGTGGGCGGTCATGTTCTGCCATCTCTCTCGATCACCAGAGTCGTTGATATATATGTCGATGAATGATTTTTTCAAATTTTTGTTTCAGAGCCCTTGTTGCGGCACTCAGAAACCATTGAGTCAAAAGTATTGGCATTTAGAAGCGGTTACGCTTCAATCGTGTATATGAAGTTTCCACTCCATCAAAAACATCTGAGTAAAGTTCACAGCAGTATTCACAGAAAGAGAAAACCAATTCATATAAACTATCGACAAATATGGCTCTCAACATTGACAGGGGCAACACAGACCCGTTCTACCGCTATAAGATGCCTCGGCTCGTAGCCAAGGTAAGTTTGTGTTCAATTCTTGAATGTATTTGTCTTTAATTGGAAGCTAATTAAAACTGTCAAATATTTCTGTGCCTCTGTTAAGTTGAAATGGGAGAAAATAAGAACCGAGACATATTTTATAACATCTGTTGTATTAAGCGAATTTACATTAAAAGCTGGAATACACAATACGTCACTGTCTGAATTAATTCATAGGTCGAATTCAAGAACCATCATCGTGACATTGTGAAACTAAATCGGTATTTGACAGGCTGTCAACAAAACTGGACAAATAAAGGATAACCTATTTGGCCAGTCTTTCCCTCCTGTAGCGGATGAGTATGGAATTTGCAGTATTTCCTTCAGATCACATTTTGAGATCAGTGCATGCACTCGGTAATATTGGTAAGGATCTCAGTGTGTGTCTGCTAGAATCCACACATGACATAAATATTCTATTATAACTTGGACAATTTGCCAGGCCAGCAATTTGTGTGGCTTAATGCTTTCTAACTGCAGATGGACATATAGCGCTCAGTGGTCACACAGGACCTCCTTTTGTTTCGTCCTAGTTTGATCAGGCTTGCCATCATATCCACTACCCAGAGATTAAGGAGTATGACATCATTTGACTCCTTGAAAAATATTGTCCTGAAAATCATCAAGTGTCTTGTAAACTGGCATGGGTGATAATTTTTTCTTAATTTCTTGCGATCTTCAACATAATGTATCACAGTTCATGTACTATTTTCTCCTGCCATAATGAAAAAATCATCTCTTGTCTTAATCTCACTGGCACCTTGGGCCTCGACAAACGGTAGTTTGTTACATTGTGTGTCAAAAAAAAAGCATAATAACCCATCTTAATCTATTTTATCATAAATATGTCCAGTTTTCAAAATGTTTCAGTTTTTCTTATCTCATAATGTGGTCACAAAACGTCAACTGCCTCTTTCTGTCTGTCTTAGCCTCTTTAAAAAGATTTTGGTTATTCAACTGTTAGGACGACACATATGACTTCTGCAGGCATTTGTTGACCGAGTTTACCTTCCCAGGTGTTGCTTGTTTAATATGTAGGACGTATAACCACATTGTAAAATTGGCTCTTTGTGACACAAGAATTTATTGCATAAGATCTTGTTTGTATAAAATGCAGTGCTTACTTGTTCTATTCTGTTTTGTATTTTTGTGAACATCTCCATATTTTATCCATGAACCCATGTACTTGAATTTCTGTACCTGTTCACTACAGGAGGGAGAGAAGGGCTAAATATATTTTTTTTTTTTAAAATTTGTCCACGTTTGCTTAGTCTTTTAAACAGATTAAAAAATGTGCCATGGGTAGATATTCCTTATAACCAGAAGTGCTGAACAGGATATTTAAGTTCAATAAAGCTTGCACAGTAGTCTTTATCTTCTGTGGAGTTATATAATCATTGGTTTGAACTGACTACTGATTTATATTGAAATTATAACCAGAAGTGCTGTCCAGAATATGCCTTTAAAAAAAAATTTGTTATTGTAATTTGTGGTGTTGAATAATAGCATTCTTCATTCTTCTCCCCCCAAATCTGCCTCCCTCCCTCATCTTCTCTTCTCTTAACCACCCATCCCCACTTAATTGTTTCCAGTAAATAAAAAATTTATTATAATTGGCAATTATTTTGTTTGGTTTAAGGTTCTTTGCCATTGATTTTTTTATAATGCCATGCATATGTGTAAAGTGTCTTGTAGCACTGTTTATGTTGAGTGTACTATGTCTGATGACTGTCGTACGTTACTCAACCTAGTAGGCTTTTTTGGGACTTGTGCATTTCATTCTTGATGTTTGGTATTTAGGTAGAGGGAAAAGGAAATGGCATTAAAACTGTGATCGTCAACATGTCAGAGGTGGCTAAAGCATTGTCCAGGCCTCCCACCTGTGAGTATGGCAGTTTATCCTGTATTATTTAATATTTAGTAAAGCCTGAACAGTAATATTTATCTTGTGTGAAATTATACAATCATTGGTTTACATTTAATGATGCTCAAACACATTTTGTCCATTATGGCTGTCCATTTTTTTGCTCCCTCACTTCAAATATATTTTGAGATCGTAGTGTGCTTGGAATAATAAAAATGAACTCAGATTTCTTTACCCGTAAGACATTATGGAAATGACAAACTACTGCATGTAAAATTGTCTAGAAAAAGAGGCTGGGGTGGATCGCAGCATCCTGCAAAGGACATACACATTTAAAGGCGTTCTTGATTTTACTGAGAGCAGACATGAGGATATTTTACCCTTTCATATTTGAGTAACATGAGAGAAGTATTTCTAGAAGTATATGCATTTAAACAAGTCATGAATTGCATTTGTCAGTAGTTGTATGGTTGGATATAAACAATGTTATTAATTTTGTTTGTTTCTTCAGATCCCACCAAGTTTTTTGGCTGTGAGTTGGGCGCACAGACTCAGTTTGATGCTAAAAATGACCGCTACATCGTTAATGGTTCCCACACAGATGAGAAATTGCAAACCTTGCTGGACGGCTTCATCAAGAAGTTTGTTCTCTGCCCAGAGTGCTCAAACCCTGAAACAAACTTGGTGCGTACGTTTATTTTTGCTTTTGTTTAAAAGGTGACATGAAATAATAATTATTTATATATTATACAATATTTTTGTTCAGTTATTTACTTGTTTCTTTGGACTTCATAGGGTTTTCAATTAACGTGACTTTCCTGGAAAATGTGTTTCTAGCTTCTGCAATATTATAGGAAAGAGACCTTGTTTATAAGACACATCTGAATTGCTTTTGTTTGTGAAGATTCATGAACATTTATTTATGTAATTTATAGAGTTTTGAAGTATGACTGTTTAACATTCTAAAAAATATGTTCAGTCACATATAATTAAAACTACATGCTTTATATATGTGCTGCTTCAATGATACTGCTATCTGTATGAAACATTGAACTTGCATACCAGACTGAATATTCTGTGTATTTTTAGTTTTAATTACAGTGAGTAATTAAGCCAATTTTTTCAGTAATATAAGAACAGTAATTTCGTTTATAGTCTTAGTTTAATGATAAAGCTGTATTATCTATATTTATTTCTACCATGACTTCAATTTACCGTGGTTTGTATCTCAATGAAGTTTTACTCTGGCAGTAGTTACTAGCAGAGTCTCCCAAGTTGGAGAGTCGATTGGCGGGGGCCAGACTTAGAGAGACAAACCTGTTGCTTTGCAGTTAGACATGGCATTTAAAGGCTGAGGAATGCCAGAAATATCTGTCAGGATTTGCATATATTGGGTCACAGGTCTGATGAACCAGTGCAATGTAGTTCTCTTTATGACAGCAGCACCATTATCATCATCACGTTATTCAGCCCTTTGGTGGGTTTTGAAGCTCCTCAGCATGCTTTATAAGTGTTCAATGCTGCTCCCTTCAGAGCTGCGTGTTTTCAGTGCTTATCTCTGCATTTCTGGGCAACAAATTTGTTCTTTGATTTATCCCCATGTGGCTTGCCAAGGATTTTGCGTGCTATATTTTTTGATAAATGAAAATAAAACATGGTTGATGTGTTTGTTAGGCAAGATTGCTAGTGGTTCTTATTGAGAGGATTATATTTTTCAGGTTGTCCAGGTGAAGCGAGGAACCATTCAGCAACGCTGCATTGCTTGTGGGAACCTTGGGTCTGTGGACATGAGGCACAAGCTCACCACTTTTATCCTAAAAAACCCCCCAGATCAGGTGTGTACCGCAAAACATTTTAATCTTTATATTGTGGGTTTGGCAGAGTATGAACGTGTACACTTGCTTCCTCTTCATGTAAATTTGATATAATCAGCAATATAATCAGTGCTTGCGTTCACTGGCTGTGAAGTCCTGTATGTCAGATGGTGTGTCCAACATCAGTGTGATGTGATACCAGACTGAGGTTTGTGTGAGTATTCGTTGTCCCATGTCTGGCTTATTGGTGTGCAGGCTGGTGGTTCCTCGCCATGCAGGCAGATACTCTGACTAGAGAAATCAACGATCCTACTGACGTTAGCCAGGACCCCGAAGAGACTGTTGCCCAGGACGCGCAACTAAAACATGTCAGTAGGTCTTGGCCAGTATCGAATCTGCCCCCCCCCCCCCCCAGCTCTGCTGTAAACTGGCACAACGCAGCAGTCACGTCCGAGAAAGAAAAAAAATCCGGATGAAAGAAGAAGAATCTGGCCCTGGTGCCTTGGAAACACCTCTGTGTCCCATTTAATCAGTGTTCTCTCTTATGTTTCCATCTGTATTAGTATAATCAGTACACCAAAACATAATTTGGCAAAATGTTTTGCTCATATTATGCTAATCCCTTATTAGTAAATTAATAGTTTTGACTACATTTGTGTGTTTTCAAGGATGCTGCAGCCACTACCACCATAACTCCTAGCAAAGGCAAGAGAAGCAAGAGAGAAAAGGGTGGCAAGAAAGATGACGATGAAAAAGAGAAGGATAGAGCTAGCCCTGAGGCTACCCCAGCAACAGCACAGGAGCAAATGGCTGCCATGAGAGAGTCTGGCAACATGATCAGTCTCCCACCGTCGGTATGTTGTTTATTATTGTCTTGCTAAGATTGATAGTTGCGCTAGTTTGGTTATATTCATAGACTCGTTAGGCACCTTTGGCATCTGTCTAAAAAATATTAATAGCTGTAAAGGGGGTGAATGTCGGAGTGATTAGGTTACTAGCCTCACAAGTCTGTAGACATAGGTTATATTCCTCATAGACATAGGTTATATTCCTCATGGAGCAAACATTGCCTGTTATTATTCTTTGTCTATCCTCTATCCCCATTGGAGCATAGACCTTCGACTGACTCACAACCAGACATTTATCTTTTTCCATTTCCTGTATGTCCTCCCTATATTCAACTCTCCTTGTGTTTTCAGGCTCCCTCTATGTCTTTTGCAGAGGCAAAACTACTTACTGTAAAATTGCCTAGAAAATCACAAACAGTTAAAATATTTTGGGGTTTAATGCAATGTCTTGCGAAGGACATGAAACAAACTTTCAAACTATTTTTTGCTGTTCTCTGTGTTGTAGAGAAAGAGCTATAGTAAGTAACTTTCTTTGTTATAATATTTATTCTTCTCAAAACGTGCCTTATCCAGCATCAGCGTCTTTTCATGCCTCTGGAATCCTTGGAATCTGTCGAGTTTTCTCCCTAAGCTCCTCATTAGTGATTCTGACATCATTTTAGTCCCGTCCCACCAATTAATGAATGTTTTTAGTTTTTAAGTATATATTTAAATCCATCCATCATGTGCCATGCCGGAAAGCGTGGGCGATCATAACTCGCCATTTCACTCGATCACCAGAGTCGTGGATCATCTCGGTGTTCCTGTCTTGACCATGCCATGTGGCCAAGCCATCCAGGTATTTTTTTTTCTCAGTCTTCCCCTTGGTCTGTTCCCTTTGATCTTGCCAGTTGTCACTAAGTTCTCCAATCCATATCTTCTCATAACATATCCAAAATTTTGACTGTCTGCATCTAACTTCTCTAATCAATTTACAATTTTCATTTGTCTCCTGTAGTACTTGGTCATTTTTCTGTCTGTCCATGGTATTCTTTGCATTTTCCTCAGAAACTACATTTCTGCAGCCATCAGATGTTTTTCAGCTTGACTGCTCATTATCCAAGTTTCACATCCATACAAAAGAACAGGCTCTATGTAGCCCCTCAGCACTGTTTTTCTCGTTTCAATTGATATCTTTTTATTGGTCTGTATGCTTTTCATCTTGCTAAAACCTCTGAAGTCGGAGTAGGTTTGCCTGAAGGCGAGGGATACCAGTAAAAGGGAAAGCTAACCCACACGCAACATTCAGTCCATTACTACAATAAACAGTGTGTAAAGACTACACTTAGTCTAAAGCAAGTGAACAAAAAAGAAAAAGAAAAAAATCTTGCTAAAGGCTACTTTCACCATGGCGTTTCTTGTTCTAATCTCTTCAAGGTATCTCCCATCAGATGTTATGACTGTTCCAAGATAATTGTACCGATTCACCTGTTTAAGAATATTCCCATTTACTTGTATATTACATTGTGGTATTTCGTTCTTCCTAGTGATGACCATAATCTGTGTCTTTTTACAATTTAATTCTAACCCCAGTTGTTCACTGTGTGCAACAACCACATCTACTAATTGTTGCAGATCCTGCTCTTTGTCTGCAATCAATACTGTATCATGTGTATATCTAATGTTATTGATGTTTCTTCCTCCAATGCTGATTCCATTTATATCTTCTACATTTCTGAAAATATTTTCACTGTATAGGGAAAAAAGATCTGGAGACATTACATATCCCTGTCTCACACCTCTCTTAATAGGCTGATATTGTCCCACTTCATTATCAATCCTTATGGCAGGTTGTTATTTCCAATATATTTTTTCATGTCTAATGTCTTTCTCATCAATTTGACATGTCTTACTCTATAGAAAGCCTTTGTGTTGTCAATAAAGCAAACTTGTATATCTTTGTTTACTTCTATAGAACGTTCAATAACTGATCGCAGCATATACGCAGCATTTACTGTACCCTTGCCTTCTACAAACCCACATTGTTCTTCTATTTCAGGTTGTTCCTCACTCTTTGCATGATAATTCGTAGCAAAATCTTCGTGATGTGACTCATCATACTAATTGTTCTATGGTGATCACATTCCAAGGCTCCTGATTTCTTTGGGATTGCAATAAATACATAAATTAATTTTTAAAAAATTAATAATTCAGAAGGTATATCTCCGGTATCATATAATGTGTTCAGTCTGGTGACTTGATCTAGTCCATATTCTTCTAAAGCTGTAATCATTTCTGTTGTGATTTTATCGGAACCGGGGGTCTTGCCAGCTTTCATATGTTTAAGAACATTCCGAACCTCCATCTTCAAAATTGGCAGTCTTTCATTATTAAATTGAATATCATTCATGTAAAATCTGATCTTTTTCTATTATTTTGCCATCTTTAGTTTTTAGACAGCCTGCTAATGTACTTGTTCTTTTATTAGTAAGTTCCTGAATTCTTTTGTGCATTTATTTTGTATTTTGACTGTTGTGTTGTTTTTCAGTTTCTATGCAATTTTTCTCGGGCCATGCTTCTTTTGCCTCCTTACATAATATTCTGACTTGTCTATGAATTTCTTCATATTTGGCAGGATTAATTTTGTTGAGTCTTCTTGTTTCCATTAGTTCTTAAATTTCTTCAGTCATCCATTTCTTATGACCCACCTTTTTAAATTTTGGAATAGTTGTTTCTGCAGCCAAACTGATTGAATTCTTCAACATTTCCCATTATCATCCACATTTTGAAATAGGATCTCTAGATCAGACAATATATCAAATCTGTTCTGTACTTCTGTGTTGATGTTTTGTATTTCCTTGTCATTTCTCAATGTACACAGATCATATTTAGTGTTTCCTGTTATATACTTGACTTTCTTTAACTTTACCCTCAATGTACCTGTAAGTAATCTGTGGTCACTTTAACCTGTAAGTAATCTGTGGTCACTATAACAACCAGCAATGGGAACTGTTTTTGCAATTGTTAACGCATTTTGAAACCTCCTGCTAATTAGTATATTTATATAGTAATTGTGTTATTCATTCTCATTGTTTCTAATCCATATAGCAGTACTGATGTGAAATATATTCTGTTTGTTCTAATTTTAATTGATTTTGACTTCCACAAATTTCCAAGTACTATTACCTCTAATGTTCTTTATTACTTAACCCTTTACAGGGCAGACGCTTGTCCGTTTTGTAGCCCTGAACGGGCAAGATTTTTTCAGTAAAAATTTCGGGTCGCGTTAGTAAAAACATCACAAATAAGGTGTTAGTCAACCGATTTTAGTTAAATAAACAACACAATGAACGTGATTGTTGCCTGTAATCCATATATGAACACAAATATTTACGAAATACGGCATGTTGTTTGTGATTTTCCGTCATCTATACGGCAATTTACAAACACATTTTCAGAATCATAATCACTTTCTTTAAAGTCCGACTCACGACTGCTAATGCAAAGTAACGCTTTGCACTGATATCTAGCTCCGATTAATAATCAACTTCGTGCCCTTTAATGTCATTTAAATTGAACAGAGCGAAATCTCGGCTATCACTTGAAGAATCGCCGAAATCCATTTTGAAAAACAGCGTAAAACTCCCAAAAACTATCAAAACAAGTCCGTAAAAGTCTGTTCAAAGTCATTGTAGCGCGTTTACAAATGGCGGCCACGTTGTCAAGCTATCGGCGAAAGTGAAAGTAGCGGACGGAAGTGTCGGAAAGCCGAGAGATCGCGTTTTTACAATGCATAATAGTATCGGCCGGAATCGGACGCTACGCTTGTATTTAGAGATCGGCCGGAATCGGACGCTATGCCTTGTAAAGGGTTAAATAAGAATGAATGATAAATGAATTATTATGCCTCAGCACTACAAAATGTACCAATATAATTAATTAATTAATGATTTGGCTAATGGAAAATGGCCGGTCTCCCCATATAATTAATTAATAAATGACTCGGCTAATGGAAAAAGGCTGGTCTCCATGGTGAAGTAGTTACGAACGTGATTCGTATACCCGGGTTCGAAACCCAGCAGTGCTGGCTTTTTCGAAAAAGGTATAGGTGCCGGTCGTTCAGAAAGCAATGGCAAAGTACTGAACGTAAAACTTGCCCAGGAATCACGAAAAGCCAAAATGCTGGGGGTTGACTGCTACGTCCCGTGAAGGACATGCAACTAATTTTTTTTTAATGGAAAAAGAGGCAGGGCCCGAGCAACACGGTGGCGGACACAGGACAGTAAAGATAACCCTGTGCCTGAAAGTGCATGAGGCGTAGGAACTGAGTATTTTTGACAGATTGTGGTAAGAGCAGTGTTCTGCAAAGGACCTGCCACATGAAGGTATCTGATGTGTATCAGAACTAATGTAATGTTTGCCATCAATTATTATATTATTGGGTGTAAAGGTATGTAATTTCTCCGGATTTGAATTTTGAAGAAAGATGTGTTGCACATGTCACTGAAGGTGTGATGAAATTGTTGGATTCCCCTTCATGATACATGACTGACTACACAATTCTGACCTTCAGAGATTTACAAATCTTAACCCACGTTTTCTCAAAAAGTCTGTCTGGTGTGGGTCTGAACAAAGTTAGCTGTTTGCCATACATCATAACTATTTGTTAATATTTGAGAGCCTTGTGTCTGTGTGCTTGTATTTTAGCACAACAGATTTGTCTGTGAGCTTATTTCTTGAGAAGATTGGATGCAGTGAAATATTGTAGGCAGTGATGATATCTCTTATAAATAACAAATTGTGTATTCTTTCTTTATATATTGGATAGGGTTTTTAATCTACTTGGAAACAGGTCAGTATTGTTTCCAAACAATACCATTGAGTCTATGGGTGAATAGTTATTTCAGTAGACATGAATTTTGAAGTAAAATTTGTTGTACAAGTCTGAAGAAATGATGAAATTAATGTTGGATTCCCCTTCATGATATGTGACTGACTAAGCCCAATTCAGACCTTCAGATTTGTTCACTGTGATGGTAGTCATAAAAGTTATGTATTTGTGTACAAATGTTAAATGGACTTATTTAATACATTTGATGTCAAATAATGAATCTATATCTGTATATATATATGGTGTGTTCTTAATGACTGGTGTTTTTGAAAATATTGCTGTTCCAAGTTTTGTATTTACCCTCTGTGAAATTCATGCAACATAATAGGTAAATACAAAACTTAGAACGGCAACATTTTCAAAAACTGCAGTTATTAAAAATACACCCTGTATAAGAACTAATGTAATGCTTGCCATTAATAATTAAAGTGTTCAATTTATAGGTGTGTATGTAATGTAAGAAAAGGTTAATTTTGAAGCAAAATTTGTTGGACATGTTACTAAAGGAATGATGAAATCGATGTTGGATTCCCCTTCATGATACGTGACTGACTAAGCCTACTTCTGACCTTCGGACATGTTCACTAATAGTAATAAAAGTGATGTATTTGTGTATGCTTCCTGACCTAGAGGTTAGCGACTTTTCTCCATAATCTCGTATACTCTTGTAAGCAACGTGACGACCGTGAGAATCAGCAGTGGTTCAAATCGCATCAGTAACTTAACGGGGTATGTGAGCCGGCCGCTCAGAAAGCAATGGCAAACTATTGAGCGTAATCTTGCCAAGAAATCAACAATCAGCTGAAAGATGCTGATGTTGACAGTGATGTCCTGTAAAGGATATGCAAAAAAAAAAAAGTTAATTGGAATTATGTAATACATGTTAATTCAAATAATGCATCTGAACTTATGTCATTTTTGCCATTATTAAGTATAGTATTGAGTATATGGGTATGTAATTTAATAAGATATGAATTCTGAAGCAAAATTTGTTGGACATGTCACTAAAGGAATGATGAAATTGATGTTGAGCGTAATCTTGCCAAGAAATCAACAATCAGCTGAAAGATGCTGATGTTGACAGTGATGTCCTGTAAAGGATATGCAAAAAAAAAAAAAAAAGTTAATTGGAATTATGTAACACATGTTAACCCTTTACAAGGCGTAGCGTCCGGTACCGGCCGGTCTCTAAATACGAGTGTAACGTCCGACTCCGGCCGATACTATTATGCATTGTAAAAACGCGATCTCTCGGCTTTCCGACACTTCCGTCAGCTACTTTCACTTTCGCCGATAGCTTGACAACGTGGCCGCCATTTGTAAATGCGCTACAATGACTTTGAACAGACTTTTATGGACTTGTTTTGATAGTTTTTGGGGGTTTTACGCTGTTTTTCAAAATGGATTTCGGCGATTCTTCAACTGATAGCCGAGATTTCGCTCTGTTCAATTTAAATGACATTAAAGGGCACGAAGTTGATTATTAATCGGAGCTAGATATCAGTGCAAAGCGTTACTTTGCATTAGCAGTCGTGAGTCGGACTTTAAAGAAAGTGATTATGATTCTGAAAATGTGTTTGTAAATTGCCGTATAGATGACGGAAAATCACAAACAACATGCCGTATTTTGTAAATATTTGTGTTCATATATGGATTACCGGCAACAATCACGTGAGTAACATATTCTGCATGCTTTTCCCTTCATTGTGTTGTTTAT
>JACEFZ010008984.1:0-21154 GCA_014155875.1 Cepaea nemoralis | reverse complement strand
TTAGTTAGTTAGTTAGTTAGTTAGTTAGTTAGTTAGTTAGTTAGTTAGTTAGTTAGTTAGTTAGTTAGTTAGTTAGTTAGTTAGTTAGTTGGTTAGTTAGTTAGTTAGTTAGTTAGTTACTTATTTAGTTAATTAGTTAGTTAGTTAGTTAGTTAGTTAGTTTAGTTAGTTTAGTTAATTAGTTAGATAGTTAGTTAGTTAGTTATTTAGTTAGTTAGTTAGTTAGTTAGTTAGTTAGTTAGTTAGTGAGTTAGTTTAGTTAATTTAGTTAGTTAGTTAGTTAGTTAGTTAGTTATTTAGTTAGTTAGTTAGGTAGTTTAGTTAGTTAGTTAGTTAGTTAGTTAGTTAGTTTAGTTGGTTTAGTTAGTTAGTTAGTTAGTTATTTAGTGAGAGAGTGAGTTAGTTAGTTAGTTAGTTATTTAGTGAGAGAGTGAGTTAGATAGTTAGTTAGTTATTTAGTTAGTTAGTTAGTTAGTTAGTTTAGTTAGTTAGTTAGTTAGTTAGTTAGTTAGTTAGTTAGTTAGTTAGTTAGTTAGTTAGTTAGTTAGTTAGTGAGTTAGTTTAGTTAGTTTAGGTAGTTAGTAAGTTAGTTAGTTAGTTTGTTAGTTAGATAGTTAGTTAGTTAGTTAGTTAGTTTAGTTATTCAGTTAGTTAGTTAGTTAACTTAGTTAGTTTAGTTAATTAGTTAGTTAGTTGGTTAGTTAGTTAGTTAGTTATTTAGTGAGTTAGTTTTGTTAGTTTAGTTAGTTAGTTGGTTAGTTAGTTAGTTAGTTAGTTAGTTAGATAGTTAGGTAGTTTAGTTAGTTAGCTAGTTAGTTAGTTAGTTAGTTAGTTAGTTAGTTTAGTTAGTTTAGTTTGTTAGTTAGTTAGTTAGTTAGTTAGTTTAGTTAGTTGTTAGTTAGTTAGTTAGTTAGTTAGTTAGTGACTGAGTTAGTTTAGTTAGTTTAGTTAGTTAGTTAGTTAGTTAGTTAGTTAGTTAGTTAGTTAGTTAGTTTAGTTAGTTAGTTAGTTAGTTAGATAGTTAGTTAGTTAGTTAGTTTAGTTAGTTAGTTAGTTAGTTAGTTAGTTAGGTTAGTTACTTAGTTAGTTAGTTAGTTAATTAGTTAATTAGTTAGTTAGTTAATTAGTTAATTAGTTAGTTAGTTAGTTAGTTAATTAGTTAGTTAGTTAGTTAGTTAGTTAGTTAGTTAGTTTATTAGTTAGTTAGTTAGTTAGTTAGTTAGTTAATTAATTAATTAGGTAGTTAGTTAGTTAGTTAGTTAATTAATTAATTAGGTAGTTAGTTAGTTAGTTAGTTAATTAGTTAGTTAGTTAGTTAGTTAGTTAGTTAGTTAGTTAGTTAGATAGTTAGTTAGTTAGTTAGTTTAGTTAGTTAGTTAGTTAGTTAGTTAGTTAGGTTAGTTACTTAGTTAGTTAGTTAGTTAGTTAATTAGTTAATTAGTTAGTTAGTTAATTAGTTAATTAGTTAGTTAGTTAGTTAGTTAGTTAATTAGTTAGTTAGTTAGTTAGTTAGTTAGTTAGTTAGTTAGTTAATTAGTTAGTTAGTTAGTTAGTTAGTTAGTTAGTTAGTTAATTAATTAATTAGGTAGTTAGTTATTTAGTTAGTTAATTAATTAATTAGGTAGTTAGTTAGTTAGTTAGTTAATTAGTTAGTTAGTTAATTAGTTAGTTAGTTAGTTAATTAATTAGCTAATTAGTTAGTTAGTTAGTTAGTTAGTTAGTTAGTTAGTTTTAGTCGCAGATTCAACTTCACGGCAACGTGTCGCCCCATTATGCTCTGTTCCTGTGCCAGTGTATATCACACACAATGCTGCTCACTGCTCTACGTGAAAAGTGACATAGACAGGAAGCCAACACCTCACACAAGTACAATGTGCACAATGCCGCCGAAAGAATGCCAAAACAAAAGTCCTCCACGGAAAATACAGTTCATCGTCGATTCAAGCGGCATTCACTAGAAAATCAGCAGCCACACATTACTGCAATAAAAGTCGAGAGGATCGACTACATTGCCCCGTAATTTATCCTAGATGGCTCGGACCCTTTCGGCAGATCGGCCCCCTGAAAGCATTGCACAAAGTACGAACACCGTAGCACCAGCAACGACCCCCAGGAGTCTCCAAGAATAAAAATGCACTAGTGAACCGACAAGGCAATCCAGTCATTTCTAAGCAACAGGTCCACCGCCATCGTTCGGAACATGCAGTTCACGCTACAACAACCGCGGACAGATGTGAAAACAGTCTAAACGAAATGCACAGCTCACAGTGTTGCGCCACGCACTCAACTCAGTAGCAGGGCGACGGAACCATGTACTACCAGTCTAACATTAGGAAAATGCGACTGCGAACCGTAGCCAGAAGTGTAAACACTCCAGAGGCCTAACGGTTCAAATGCCTATCCGCCATGTTGAGGACCGGACGTGACAAATACATGTAATGTGTGCCTAAGTGTTGCTCACTTCTGTATTATGTGTATGTTAAAAGTGTACAGTTTTGGTTTGTATTTCTAAATGTGTCCTTGTGTGTGAGTTTTTGTTTGCGGTCGCTTGCCTTGAAACTCTAGCGTAGGCCATTCACGTGCTACTACTGCTTCAGGTCGGCGTAGCCCAACCCAGGGAATAATAAACAAATGGGGGTGTTTGACTGCACGGAGTTGGGTGTGAACGGTTTGTCTGTTTCGTGTTGTGTCTGGCTGAGAAACGTCCAAGGTCAGACTTGAAGATTGTCTATGTTAGTCTAGTTCCACGAGAGTGCCAGGAGTTTGGGGCGTGTACCAGTAAACTTTCGTGAGTAACGGAAAGAGCATGATGAAACTACTCACACATGGAAGGACGCGCTCGCTCGCTTTGAATTAAAGCGTAGTCCATACTCGCTTCTTTTATTAGTGATGGACTGAATTTTGCATGTGGATTAGCTTTCCCTATTGACAGTGTCTCTCGCCATCAGGCGAACTCACTCCGACTTCAGAGGTACTTGTAAATTACGTCCTGACGTCAAGGACGATAGGTCAACATTTTAGTCCAACTGTCCGGTGTAGGAGTTAAATCCTTTACCTCGGAATTTAAAAGTAGCATGTTGCAAATTCAATCAGACAACTTGGGGGAGGGGATGTGAGAGAGAAGACTCTTAGACATGAGACAGCATTGGGAGAGTTAGACTGGAGACGACTTGGGGGGGGGGGGGTGGAGACAAATTGTGAGAGAGAGAGAGACAGAGAGAGAGAGAGAGAGAGTGAGAGACAGACAGAGAGAGAGAGAGATACACAGAGAGAGAGACAGACAGAGAGAGTGAGAGACAGAGACAGACAGAGAGAGAGAGAGAGAGAGAGAGAGAGAGAGAGAGAGAGAGAGAGAGAGAGAGAGAGAGAGAGAGAGAGAGTGAGTTCGCATTGCGTGGGCACTCATTCAGGCTGCTGGATTGAGAAGCCGCAATTCAGAAATACGTATTCAGGTTGAGAGAGGGAGATATCGGACAGAGGCTGACTCTGGCATGCAAGGAGTCAATCATTCAGGGAGTCAGTTATTCAGGGATGCACCAATGATAGATTCGAGGAAGTCATAATTATTAGATTCAAACTAGCTATTCATCTTGGAGTTCGCACCTAGAGTTAAGCCAGAGGAAATCAAGCATTGAGAAATATAGTTGCGGAAAACTGCTGAGAGTTCAACAGCCTGGCCCCGCCAAGTCAGTTTGGAAGTGTGTGTGTGTGTGCCAATGTATTTAGTTTTGTATTACAGATTGGGGAATGTTACCTAAAAAAAAGTCACGTTCCTGAACGAGGTGTTTTTATTTATAGTTGCAGTTGTTGACATGTACGCCAGTGTTTCACAAGCCTAGTATGAGGAGCAGATCACATGAAGGCCAATAAACACTAATGATCCATATACGAACATAACGTATCTGATGGTAACAGTGCCAAGGGTGGTAACTCATCCGGCGGTCACCGCGGCAACCGTGTCTGTTGGTAGCAATCCTGCACGCCATGCTGTTACAGCAGCTGTCCTTATTACTAGTGTTTCTCGACATCACACGAACCCACTCCGACTTAAGAGGCGTTTGTAATTTGTGTCCAGACGTCCTGCTCAAGTGGAAACAAAAACCCCCACTCGGAGAACATCAACTCCATGATCATAGCTAGACCTGACGGAACGACAGCTCCGGACATGGGAGCGCACCAGTCACAGTCCCATGGTACAGTTTATTGCCATCCACATTGATATATCCATGTGTATGTCTACAGAATGGCATTTATATATCCATGTGTATGTGTCTACATGGTGGCACTTATATATCCATGTGTATGTGACATTTATTTATCCGTGTGTTATTCTACATGGTGACATTTATATATCCATGTGTTATTCTACATGGTGTAAATTATATATAAAGATGTATGTCTACATGGTGACATTTATAAACCCGTATTATGGCTAAGCGGTGGCATTTATATATTCGTGTGTAATTTTACAGATGGACATGTATATATCCATGTGTTTGTCTAGACGGTGGCACTTATATATCCATGTGTATGTCTACATGGTGAAATTATACACTCATGATATCTCCACTGCTGCTCCGTGGCGAAGGTGTTACGGACGTTGGAAATAGAGCCATGCGCGATGTGGCAACAGACCGACTTTCGTTGGTTTTGTTATGAAATGGTATGGGTGCCGGCCGTTCAGAAAGCAATGACAAACTACTGAACGTAAACTTGCCAAGAGATCACGAACAAACAAATAATGCTGAAATTCAATGCTACGTACTGTAAATGATAAGTAACTAACTTATTTAATTAACCACAGGGTGGAGTCTACCATTTGGAAGTGCATGCGCTGACTTCACTTAAAGAGAAATTCTGGCTAGGTCTCTACCATAATGACAATTACGTCGTTTCCGTATACGGACGCCATACTGAATACTGGGATGGAGGCTGTGAGTATGGAATTTGTTGTGTAGGTTGTTGTGTAATTTGTTGTGTAGTTTGTTGTGTAGTTTGTTGTGTAGTTTTCTGTGTAGTTTGCCACATAGTTTATTGTTTAGTTTAGAGTATTGTTTAGAAATCTGGACAACTTACCCACACCAAGAGAAACGTTTAAATATCTTTCATATGCGGTGTCTGCGAAGAATTCTTGGTATTAAGTGGCAAGACAAAATCACAAATACTGAAGTATTGGAAAGATCAGGTTGTGTGACGGTTTATTCCATGCTCAGTCTTCATAGACTTAGATGGATAGGACACCTTAGGAGGATAGATGATGGTAGAATACCAAAGGACATCTTTTGGGTAAAAGATCTCAGGGTCGGCCTCTACTACGATACAAAGATGTGTGTAAGCGGGACATGATTGATACAAGCATTGATAACGCTCAGTGGGAGCAAGTCGCCGCTGAACGTCTTGAATGGAGGGTAACGATCAGTAATGGAATGAAGACAAGGAAGAAAATTATTGCAGATAAGTCACACACCGAGCGTGTGAGACGTAAGATGGTGCATGATGGTGGAAATGATCACGTGTTCACATGCACCCACTGTGAACGAACATTTACAGAGCAAATTAGCCTTATAAGTCATATTCGCTGCCGCCATAGGTAAAAGTTATTATGCCTTTTTAAAGCACAAACTATCGTCTGTCAAGACGGCAAGGTGACAATAATATATTGTTTAGTTTGTTGTGTAATTTGTTGTGTAGTTTGTCGTATGGACTAGGAATGCTCACTGTCTCAAAGAGTCAGCTGGTGAAATTAGAGCGCATACAGAATGAAGCGATGCGGGTCATTCTGGGATGCACCAGAGACACTCCAGTAGTGTGTATGCGTTACATCCTTGGTCTTCCTACTGTTGCTAGTAGGCACAAGGTGATGCAAGCGAAGGCATACCTAAGTGTAGCTGCAGACACAGATCACCAGTTGCATGAGGCGCTGGACGTAGTTAAGGGTCAGAGACTGATAAGAGGGAAATCATGGATGGCTCAGGCGGAGGATACGATCAGACAGGTGTGCCCCTTGGAGAACATCAGGCGAAGAAAGGAGTGGGTCAGAGTGCCAGCCGTGCAGTCAGACTTGTGCAGAGTTGTAATAACATTGAACCGGGAGTGCAGGGAGTGGCCAGCAGGGGCCACGGAAGTGGAAATTCAGCAACTAATTCAGGAAAATTCTCGCCCGGGTGATGTGATTATCTACACGGATGGGTCAGTGTTGAGAGGTAGGAGAAGTGCCTGGGGGTTCTTGGCAAAAACTAATGGTCGGCGTTTGGTGCAGGAGAGCCTGGCGTATGATAACACTACATCTAGCTTAAGAATGGAGGTGGAGGCATTCAGTGCAGCTTTCCGCTGGATAGAAAACACGATACATACACACATTGTGATTGTAACTGACTCAGAAAGCATGCTGAGAAGGGTGAGAACAGGTAGGCTTCGTGCAGAGTGGCTTGCTTCGCTTCGGAGGTCACGGGTGGTAGGCATCACCTGGATCTTTTCTCCTGGGCATGCCGGTGTGCTGGGGAATGAACAGGCGGACAGATTGGCTGGCTCGGTAAAATTTGGTGGAGTATTGATGCATGACAAGGCAGACGTGGTTGCGGCCTTGTGGGAGCACGTGTACACCTCGGAGGAGCAGATGGAGCACCATGGTCTGGTAAGAATGAGACAACGAGGTGTGACGAGGGGATCTGGCCGACGCTCGTCGCTCGGAGGAAAGGCGAGACGGACATATAATCAGATTGCTACTGGAACTATTAGTGTTGGAACTCTTCGCTGGCTGCTGAGGATGGAGACGGAGCGCTTATGGGAATGTCCCGAATGCTGTGATGTCGGTTCCTAAATCAATCAATCAATCAATCAATCGTGTAATTTGTTGTGTAATTTGTTGTGTAGTTTCCCGTGCAGCTTGCTGTGTAGTTTTAAGTGCAGTCTTTTGTGTATTTTGATGTGTAGTTTCTTGTGTAGTTTGTTGTGTAGTTTGTTGTGTAGTTTTTGTGTAGTATGTTGTGTAAGTTGTCGTGTAGATTGATGTGTAAATTGTCGAGTAGTTTGTTGTGTAGTTTGGTGTGTAGTTTGTTGTGCAGTTTGTTGTGCAGTTTGTTTTGTAGTTTGTTGAGTAATTTATCGAGTAGTTTGTTGTGGAGTTTGTTGTGTAGTTTGTTGTGTAGTTTGTTGTGTAATTTGTTGTATAATTGCTTTTGTAGTTTGGTGTGCAGTTTGTTGTGCAGTTTGGTGTGTAATATGTTGTGTAGTATGTTGTGTAATTTGATGCGTAATTTTTTGTGTCGTTTTGAGTGGAGTTTGTTGTGTAGTTTTATGTGCAGTTTGTTTTTATTTTGATGTGTAGTTTGTTGTAGAGTTTGTTGTGTAGATTTTTGTGTAGTTTGTTGTGTAGTTTGTTGTGTAAGTTGTACAGGTTGCTGTGTAATTTGTCAAGTAGTTTGTTGTGTAGTTAGTTGTGGAGTTTGTTGTGTAGATTGTTGTGTAGTTTGTTGTGCAGTTTGTTGTGTAGTTTGTTGTGTAGTTTGTTGTGTAGTTTGTTGTGTAGTTGGTTGTGTAGTTTGTTGTGTAGTTTGTTGTGTAGTTTGTTATGTAGTTGGTTGTGTAGGTTGTTGTGTAGTTGGTTGTGTAGGTTGTTGTGTAGTTTGTTGTGTAATTTGTTGTGTAGTTTGTTGTGTAGTTTGTTGTGTAGTTTGTTGTGTAGTTTGTTGTGTAGTTTGTTGTGTAGTTGGTTGTGGAGTTTGTTGTGTAGATAGTTGTGTAGTTTGTTGTGTAGTTTGTTGTGTAGTTGGTTGTGTAGTTTGTTGTGTAGTTTGTTGTGTAGTTTGTTGTGTAGTTTGTTGTGTAGTTTGTTGTGTAGTTTGTTGTGTAGTGTGTTGTGTAGGTTGTTGCATAATTTGTTGTGTAGATAGTTATGTATTTCGTTGTGTAGTTTGTTGTGTTGTTGTCATGCAGATTGATGTGTAATGTGTCGAGTAGTTTGTTGTGTAGTTTGTTGTGGAATTTGTTGTGTAGTTTGTTGGGCAGTTTATTGTGTAGTTTCTTGTGCAGTGTATTGTGTAGTTTCTTGTGTAATTTGTTATGAAATGTGTCGTGTAATTTGTCGTGTAGTTTGTTGAATAGTTTGTTGTGAAATTTGTAGTGTAGTTTGTTGGGTATTTTGTTGTGCAATTCGTAGTATAGATTGTTTTTTAGTTTGTCGAGTTGATTGTTGTGTGTAAGTTGTCATGTTGTGTGTCGTGTAGTTTGTTGTGTAGATTATTATGTAGTTTTTTGTGTAAATTGTTGTGTACTTTTCTAAATTGCTTGTTGTGTAGTTTGTTGTGTAGTTTGTTATGCAGTGTATTGTGTAGTTTGTTGTGTAGATGGTTGTGTAGTTCGTCAAATTAATTGTTGTGTAGTTTGTTGAGTAGTGTATTGTGTAGTTTGGTGTGATGATTGTTGTGTAGTGTGTCGAATGATTTGTCGTCTGTTATGTAAAGTAGTTTGTTGTGTAATGTGTAGTGTAGTTTGTTGTGTAATTTGATGTGCAGTTTATCATGTAGTGAGTTGTGTAGTTGGTTGTGTAGTTTGTTGTGTAGTTTGTTGTGTAGTTGGTTGTGTAGTATGTTGTGTAGTTTGTTGTGTAGTTTGTTGTGTAGTTTGTTGTGTAGTTTGTTGTGTAGTTGGTTGTGTAGTTGGTTGTGGAGTTTGTTGTGTAGATAGTTGTGTAGTTTGTTGTGTAGTTTGTTGTGTAGATAGTTGTGTAGTTTGTTGTGTAGATAGTTGTGTAGTTGGTTGTGTAGTTTGTTGTGTAGATAGTTGTGTAGTTTGTTGTGTAGTTTGTTGTGTAGTTGGTTGTGTAGTTTGTTGTGTAGTTTGTTGTGTAGATGGTTGTGTAGTTGGTTGTGTAGTTTGTTGTGTAGTTTGTTGTGTAGTTTGTTATGCAGTGTATTGTGTAATTTGTTGTGTAGATGGTTGTGTAGTTCGTCAAATTAATTGTTGTGTAGTTTGTTGAGTAGTGTGTTGTGTAGTTTGGTGTGATGATTGTTGTGTAGTGTGTCGAATGATTTGTCGTCTGTTATGTAAAGTAGTTTGTTTTGTAATGTGTAGTGTAGTTTTCTGTGTAGTTTGTTGTGTAATTTGTTGTTTAGTTTGTTGTGTAATTTGTTGTGCAGTTTATCGTGTAGTGAGTTGTGTAGTTGGTTGTGTAGTTTGTTGTGTAGTTTGTTGTGTAGTTTGTTATGATGTAGTTTGTTGTGTAGTTTGTTGTGTAAAATGTTGAGCAGTTTATCGTCTAGTTTGTCGATTAGTTTATCGTGTATCATGTTGTGTTTTGCTTGGGATGTTATAAACTTTGTTGTGTTGACTGTTTATACTTTTTGTTGACATGACAGTTTATAAAGTTTGTTGTCATTATTGGTATTACTGTTTGTTGTCTTGTCTGTATATACTGTTTTTTTTTTTTTGGACATGACGTTCTATGCTGTTTGTTGACATGAATGTTAATACTGTTTGTTGACATGAATGTTTATAATGTTTGTTGACATGACTGTTCATACTGTTTGTTGATATAATTGTTTACAATGTTTGTTAACATAAATGTTTACACTGTTTGTTGATAAGTCTGTTTATAATGTTTGTTTTCATGACTGTTTATACTCTTTGTTGACATGAATGTTTATGCAGTTTGTTGACATTACTGGTTATACTTTTCAATGTCATGATTGTTTCTACTGTTTATGGTGATGATTGGTTATACAGTTTATTGACTTGGCTGTTTACACTGTTTATTGTCATGACTGTTTATATTTTTTGGTGTCAAGATTGTTTATACTGTTTGTTGACATGGCTATTTATAATGTTTGTTGTCATGACTGTTTATACTTTGTATTGTCATGACTGTTTATACTGTCTGTTGGCATGGCTGTTTATATTGTTCATTGTCATGTTTGTTTATACTGTTTATTGTCAGAATTTATTATAGTCGTTATTGACATGACTGTTTATACTATGTATTACCATGATTGTTTATAATGTTTGTTATCATGACTGTTTATACTTTATGTGATATATTTTATAATGTTTATTGTCATGACTCTTTATGCTTTATGTGATTTGCTGTTATGATTGTTGTTGTCATGACTGTTTTTGCAGTTTGTTATCATGATTAATGACACTGTTTGATGTCGTGACAGATTGTACTTTATGTGATCTGTTTTTATAATGTGTGTCATGACATTTTTATTGTTTGTCTTGACTGTTTATATCGTTTATTATCATGACTCTTTATAGTTTGTTGTCATGATTGTTTATACTGAGTGTTATCATGACTCTTTATAATTTGTTTCTCTTGACCATTTATACGTGTGTTTCACATTTTAATACTGTTTGCTGTCATGGTTGTGTCTACTGTTTGCTGTCATGACCATTTGTACTGTGTGTTGTCATGGTTGTTTACACAATTTGTTGTCATGATTGTATACAATGTTTGCTGTCATATCAGTGTATACTTTTTGTTTTCATGATAGTTTATACTGTTTATACTGTTTATTATCATGACCGTTTACACTGGTTGTTGTAATGAGAGTTTATACTGCTTGTTGTCATGTCTATTTATACTGATTTTTGACGTGTTTGTTTATACTGTTTGTTGTCATAACTGTTTATCCATCCATCATGTGCCATGCCGGTAAGCGTTGGCGGTCATGTTCTGCCATCTCACTCGATCACCAGAGTCGTGGATCAGCTCCGTGTTTCTGTCTCGACCATGCCACAAGGCCAAGCCATCCAGGTACTTGCTTCTAGGTCTTCCCCTTAGTCTGTTCCCCTCGATCTTACCAGTTGTCACCAAATTCTCCAATCCATTTCTTCTCATAACATGCCCAAATAATTTTGACTGTTAACGTCTAATTTCTCTAATCAATTTACGATCTTCATTTGTTTCTTGAAGGACTTGTTCATTGGTCTTTCTGGCTGTCCATGGTATTCTTTGCATTTTCCTCAGAAACCACATCTCTACAGCCATCAGATGTTTTTCAGCCTGACTGCTCATTGTCCACGCTTCACATCCATATAAAAGTACAGGTTCAATGTAGCATCTCAACACTCTTTTTCTTGTTTCAATTGACATCTTTTTATTGGTCAATATGTTTTTCATCTTGCTAAAGGCTACTTTTGCCATAGCGATTCTTGTTCTAATCTCTTCAATTCATCTCCCATCAGATGTTATTACTGTTCCGAGATAATTGTACCTGCTCACTTGTTGAAGAATATTCCCATTTACTTGTATATTACATTGTTGTATTTCGTCCTTCCTAGTGACGACCATAATCTGTGTCTTTTTACAATTTAATTCTAACCCTAGTTGTTCACTGTGTGTAACAATCGCATCTACTAAATTTTGCAGGTCCTGTTCATTGTCTGCAATCACGACTGTATCATCTGCATATCTAATGTTATTGATGCATCGTCCCCCAATGTTGATTCCTTCCATATCTTCAATATTTCTGAAAATACTTTCACTGTACAGGGAAAACAGATCTGGAGACATTACACATCCGTGTCTCACACCCCTTTTAATAGGCTGATATTGGCTTACTTCATTATCAACTCTTATGGCAGCTTGTTGTTTCCAATATATGTTTTTTACAAGTCTAAGATCTTTTCCATCAATTTGTAGATCTTCAAGCATCCTTATCATGTTGACATGTCTCACTTTATCAAAAGCCTTTGTGTAGTCAATAAAGCAAAGGTGTAGATCTTTGTTTACTTCTATAGAACGTTCGATTATGTTTCTCAGTATATACACAGCATTTACTGTACCCTTACCTTCCACAAACCCACATTGTTCTTCTCCTATTTCAGATTGTATTTTCCTCCTAACTCTTTGCATGATAATTCTTAGCAGAATCTTCGTGATGTGACTCATTATACTAATTGTTCGATGTTGATCACATTCCAAGGCTCCTGATTTCTTTGGGATTGCAATAAATACAGAATTACATAACGCCTGAGGTATATTTCCAGTATCATATATTGTATTAAGCAGACTGGTAACTTGATCTATTCCATATTCTTCTAAAGCATTAATCATTTCTGTTGTGCCGCTGTCTGAACCGGGGGTCTTGCCAGATTTCATATGGTTAAGAGCATTCTGAACCTCCATCTTCAAAATTGCTGGTCCTTCATTATTATGTTGAACATCATACTACTCGTCTCTGTTATCGTCATACAGGTTTCTCACGTAATCTGACCATTCATGTAATATCTGATCTTTTTCTATTATGACTCTTCCATCTTTTGTCTTTAGGCATACTGCTGATGTACGTGTTCTTTGATTAGTAAGCTCCTGGATTCTTTTGTGCATTAGTTTCGCATTGTTACTGTTGTGTTGTTTTTCAATTTCTCTGCAATTTGTCTCAAGCCATGTTTCTTTTGCCTCCTTACATAAGGTTCTCACTTTTCTGTGAATTTCTTCATATTTGGCAGGATTATTTTTGTTCTGTCTTCTTGTTTCCATTAGTTGTAAAATTTCTTCAGTCATCCATGTCTTACGGCCCACTTTCTTTATTTTTGGAATAGTTTTTTCTGCTGCGCAACTGATTGAATTCTTCATCGTTTCCCATTGATCATCTACATCTTGAAACAGGATCTCTAGATCAGACAATATATCAAATTTGTTCTTTACTTCTATGTTAAAATTATCTTGTATTTCTTTGTCAGTTTTCAATTTGCACAAGTCATATTTAGGGTTTCCTGCTGTATACTTGACTCTCTTTAACTTTACCCTCAATGTGCCTGTAATTAATCTGTGATCACTGTAACAGTCTGCATTTGGAACTGTTTTTACGACTGTTAACGCATTTCGAAACCTTTTGCTAATCAGGATGTAATCTATCTGGTTTTTAATCCTGCTGTCTGGACTCCTCCATGTCCATAATCTTCTAGGATGCTGTTTAAACCAGGTGTTTCCTACAACCATTTCTTGTTCTTTTGCCCATTCTACAAGTCTGTATCCTCTTTCATTTCTTTCTCCCAAACCATGGTTGCCTACACTTTATCCATCGCCTTGCTGTCCTATTTTTGAGTTGAAATCACCCATTATGATATTTATTTCTGATTTTTTGCAGTTCTTCAAAGCAGACTCCACGTCTTTATAAAATTCCTCTATTCTTTCTTCACTGCTTTCACTTGTTGGGGCATATACTTGAATGACATTTATTTTAAAAGGTCTTCCGTTTAATTTTACTAATAGGACTCTGTCTGACACAGCATGATATCCTTTGACAGAATTTGATGTTTGCTTATCTAATATAATGGCTACACCTCTTTGCTGTTCTTCTCCCCCAGAGTAAATAATCTTACAATCCTCTCCTGTCCTTATCCCTGCTCCTTTCCATCTCGTTTCCGATACTCCTAATATGTTAATCTTCTCTCTCCCCATTTCTTTTTTGATGTTTTCTAACTTTCCATCTGCATTCATTGTTCTAACGTTCCAAGTTCCTACTTTCAATGATATTAATCTGTTGCACCTAGTAGCCTGTTGACGGTCTGGAGTCACCTGGTGCGCATGACTATCCCTACCGGGCGAGGCTGCTCCTATGGAGCAACCATTTACGCCGTTTCTCTGATTATCGATGATTTTCTTGGCATCTGTAAAGAAGGTAGTTTGCCATTGCTTTCCTTCCTAGCAGTGACCATACTGGTCAGTGACCGTAGCCATTGTCTCCTCAAAATTGAGATCCTCTGCCTACCGTCGTGAAGGTGGAGACCATAACCTACAACTATCTGTTGGCTGCTCTCTATCTTCATCCACCACCTGCACGCATGGCTTCACGTAACCCTGATCGGGGGTCTAAACGGGTACTCCACCTTGCCCAAGGGTGTCCCGTAGGCTAGCGGAGGGAAGGAGGCGCCTTACTCCTCCTTTGATAGGGGATACCCCTACCCCGCTACCCCGTTTATACTGTTTGTTTATACAGCTTGTTATTACTGCTTATACAGTTTGTTGTTATGACTGCTTATACAGTTTGTTTTCATGACTGTTTATACAGTTTGTTGTTATGACTGCTTATACAGTTTGTTGTTATGACTGTTAATACAGTTTGTTTTCATGTGTGTTTATACTGTTTATTGTCATGCCTGTCTATACTGTTTATTGTCATGCCTGCCTATACTGTTTGTTGTATTGACAGTTTATACTCTGTGCTGTAATGACAGTTTATACTCTGTGTTGTCATGACAGTTTATACTGTTTATTGTCATGACTGTTTATACTGTTTATTGTATGCCTGTTAGTAATGTTTGTTGTCATGACTGTATATAGTGTTTGTTGTCATGATTTGTTATGCTGTTTGTTTTCATGAATGTTTATACTTTTTGTTTTCATGACTATTTATACTGTTTGCTGTCATGACAGATTATGCTGTGTGTTGTCATGACTGTTTATACTATTTGTTGCCATGCGTGTTTCTATTGTTTGTCATGATTGTTAGTAAATATATTGCAATTAAGAGACATGTATGACAATGATCTTAAACCTACCTCCAGCAAACGTGGCCATCCTGCGACTGAAGAAAGGCGACCAGGTCTCCGTGAAAGCTCGCTGTCAAATCGTCCTTACTGGGCTTACCTGACAACATCTACACCACCTTCAACGGCTTCCGCGTTGGTCTGCTGCGAGCGGGCGACAGCGCGTGAGGACAGGCCCACCTCTAACATACAGCAGCGGCCTGTCGACACCATCGATGACTGTAACGCCTGAAGAATAAAGTCAACAGATGCATTCAGTTCTGGTCTTGTTATTCTTCTTCATTTGTTCGCTTGTCTGTTCGTGCAGTTGTGACACCCACTTCTTCAATTTATTCTGGCCCACTCGCAAACTAAGTGCGGTTATACATGCTTTCAGGCATTCATTTTTTATCACTCTATCTTTATCACTCTATCTTTAGCACCATATCTTTAACTGGCTTTCACCATCACTCACACACACTTAGTCCACACGTGGACGATGCTGCATGAGATATGTGATTGATTTGTTTGCGACCTATAACACCATGGCAGATATAAGGCGTAAAATAAAAACATAAAAGTCCGTGAACATATACGTTATTTTGGAAAGCACATTCATGTGTACTAGTCAAAGACTGTTAAATGGATACAGAAGCATAACTGAAATTAAACTTACACTACTAGACTTGAAATACATCTGCCTCATTTGAATACATCTTATAGTTAGATATCGGTCAAGTGAAGACACATATTTAACGATTAGACTTAGTAAGTACAGATGGCATTTAAATTATCGCAGCGCCGAAACAGATTAAGTGCACCTTACAAAATGACACTCATTCTTAATTTTACAACATTTCTGACAATTAAATCATAGTCAAATTGTCTACACCGTTATTACGTTGTCTTGTCTCCATTACTCATAAACATCAATGTTATCTCTTGATCACATGTCTCGTACTCTCGTTGGCGTCGTTCATGCGAAGCACATTTTCTTCAGACATGATGTTCTAAGTATCTAAAAAGAACTGTATTTGCCATTTCTTTCCTTCTTTGTAGTGGCCATACGGGTGAGTGACCAAAGCCATTGTCTCTCTAATGAGATGCTCTTAATATCGGTGTGACATTTGAGACGATTATCAACAACTATCTGCTGACAACTCCTCGATTCCATCCGCCACCTTTTCATTTATTTCATACTACACTAATCTGAAAACTAGTTAGTTAGTTAGTTAGTTAGTTAGTTAGTTAGTTAGTTAGTTAGGTAGTTAGTTAGTTAGTTAGTTAGTTAATTAATTTGGTAGTTAGTTAGTTAATTAGTTAGTTAGATAGTTAATTTGGTAGTTAGTTAGTTAGTTAGTTAGTTAGTTAGTTAATTTGGTAGTTAGTTAGTTAATTAGTTAGTTAGTTATTTAAATTGGTAGTTAGTTAGTTAGTTAGTTAGTTAATTTGGTAGTTAGTTAGTTAATTAGTTAGTTAGTTATTTAATTTGGTAGTTAGTTAGTTAGTTAGTTAATTTGGTAGTTAGTTAGTTAATTAGTTAGTTAGTTAGTTAGTTTTTTAGTTAATTAGTTAGTTAGTTAGTTAGTTATTTAATTTGGTAGTTAGTCAGTTAGTTAGTTAATTAGTTAGTTAGTTAATTAGTTAGTTAGTTAGTTAGTTAATTAGTTAGTTAGTTAGTTAATTAGTTAGTTAGTTAGTTTACGCGTTGCCTCTGACGGTGGGAGACACCTATAGGTGTCACTGATCAGCTACCGCCCGCCTCAAGCTGGGCGGCCCCCAGCCAATTGGGTGCTGATCCGCCACAGCCTGCCTGCTTCAATGGGTGCTTGGGGCTAGGACAAAATCTGAATCGCAGGTTGTAAGACCAATGCACCAGGTACAAACAAAAATAAAAATAGAAACCTCAAGCTACGGCTTGCAACCTGGAACGTGAGAACCATGTGTCCAGGATTTTCCACTGACTTGACCAATATTGACGATGTGAGAAAAACGGCTGTGATTGATGCCGAACTCAATCGTCTAACCATTGATATTGCTGGCCTGCAGGAGACTCGGCTGAGGAAGGGTCACTCAGGGAAAACAACTACACCTTTTTCTGGAAGGGTAGAGGACAGGCAGAAAAAAGGCAACACGGTGTGGGCTTTGCAGTGAAGAATTCGCTACTGGGAATGATTGAAATTCCAGCAGGAGGAAATGAAAGACTATTATTCCTGCGCTTGGCAACCTCTTGTGGGTTTGCCACCAGTATTACTGCATATGCACCGACACTCGATTCCTCTGATGATGTGAAGGATTTGTTCTATGAGGAGTTAGACTCCGTGATCAAGGCAGTTCCAAAATCTGACTACATTTATATGCTCGGTGATTTCAATGCTCGTGTGGGCAAGGACTCGAGTTCATGGCCAGTGTGCCTTGGAAAATACAACATCGGTCGCATGAATGAAAATGGGCAAAGGCTGCTGGAGCATTGCACCAGTAATGACCTATGTATTACAAACTCCTTATTTAAAACAAAAGAGATGCATAAGGTCACATGGACACATCCAAGATCCGGCCATTGGCACCAGCTGGACTTCATCATCACACGGAGACAATATCTGAACCATATATCATTGACTCGTAGTTACCACAGTGCTGACTGTGATACGGATCATTCTTTGGTTGTTGCAAAGGTTAGACTGAGACCAAAGAGAATCTACACAGCTAAACACAAATCTAGCCTCAGGATTAATATTATTAACACTCATGATCCTGAAAAGTGCTTTCAGTTTCAACAGCAACTTGAAGACGCTTTCACTGATACACCAGAAAATTGTACAGTAAATGAAAAGTGGGGTCAAATTAAGGAAACTCTTTATAAAACTGCCGTAAGGGTTTACGGCACTGTGGATCATAAGAGGCAAGACTGGTTTGCGGCCAACAGCGAGACTCTGCAGCCCTTGATTGATAAGAAGAAGAAAGCTCTCTTAAGAAACAAGGAAAGACCAACGCGTAACACTCTGAGTGAGCTTAGGCAAGCTAGGAAGGATGTGCAAAAGGCTGCCAGGCAGTGTGCAAATGATTATTGGATCAAGTTATGTGAGTCCATTCAAATCGCAAGTGATAAGGGAGACATAAGAAGCATGTATGAAGGAATAAAGAAAGCCTGCGGTCCAGTGATCAAAAGAAGTGCACCATTGAAAACCTTGACTGGAGAAATCATCACTGATAAGAAACAGCAGATGGACAGATGGGTAGAGCACTATTTGGAGCTTTACTCAAGTGAGACCAAACTAGCGGATGATGCCCTCAACGCCATAGAGGCTCTACCAACTCTTGACCACCTGGACACACTTCCCACCATAACAGAAGTTAAGTGTGCTATAAATGAACTTGCATCTGGCAAGGCTCCAGGTAAGGATGGGATTCCAATAGAGGTTATCAGGAGTGGGCAAAACACACTCACTATACAGATCCACCTGCTAATAGAGCTATGCTGGCGTGAAGGACAAGTCCCACAGGATTTCAAAGATTCAAGCATCATAACACTGTACAAGAACAAGGGCGATCGGAGCGACTGCAACAACTATAGGGGTATCTCACTTCTGTGTATTGTTGGAAAAGTATTTGCCAGAATTGTTCTGCGCAGACTTCACGTCCTAGGAGATCAAGTCTACCCCGAATCACAGTGTGGCTTTCGACAGAACCGGTCTACCACTGATATGATATTCTCATTGCGACAAATGCAAGAAAAATGCCGTGAACATAATCAACCACTGTTTATTGCCTTCATCGACCTCACAAAGGCATTTGATTTGGTCAGTCGTTAGGGTCTGTTCAAGGCACTAAAGAAGATTGGCTGCCCACCAACTCTTCTGTCCATTGTGGAATCGTTCCACACAGGCATGAAGGGTATAATCAAGTTTGATGGTGCAACTTCTGAAGAATTTGAAATCAAGAGTGGAGTTAAGCAAGGTTGTGTACTAGCTCCCACCCTCTTTGGAATATACTTTTCACTTCTACTGAAATATGCATTTCATGATCAGGATCGTGGTATATACATTCACTCACGCTCAGATGGCGGCCTCTACAATGCTCAGAGATTGAAGGCTAAGACCAAAATTAGGAGGGTACTGATCAGAGAGTTGGTTTTTGCAGATGATGCTGCAGTTACGACCCACTCTGAGGAAGAATTGCAATGTCTACTATCTGCATTCTCCAATGCTTGTTCTGAATTTGGTTTAACAATTAGCAAAAAGAAGACACAGATTATGTCACAAGGTGCACATGGGGTACCATCAATCGTTATTGACGACGCCGAACTAGAGATAGTAGACCATTTTACATATCTAGGATCAGTGGTAAATAGCAAATTATCCCTAGATCAGGAAATCAACATCCGGATTGGTAAGGCAGCAACAACAATGAACAGGTTAAGAAAAAGAGTCTGGGAGAACAGGAAGCTTACTGCCAAAACAAAAGTCCTTGTCTATCAAGCCTGTGTCCTTAGTACTCTTCTCTATGGCAGTGAAACCTGGACAACTTACTCACACCAAGAGAACAACTTAAACAGCTTTCATATGCGGTGTCTGCGAAGAATTCTTGGTATTAAGTGGCAAGACAAAATCACAAACACTGAAGTATTGGAAAGATAAGGTTGTGTGACAGTTTATTCCATGCTCAGTCTTCGTAGACTTAGATGGATAGGACATCTTAGGAGGATGGATGATGGTAGAATACCAAAGGATATCTTTATTGGTGAATTACAGATTGGTAAGAGATCTCAGGGTCGGCCTCTACTACGATACAAAGATGTGTGTAAGCGGGACATGATTGATACAGGCATTGATAATGCACATTGGGAGCAAGTCGCCGCTGAACGTGTTGCATGGAGGGCAAATATCAGAAATGGAATAAAGTCAAAGGAGAAAATTATTGCAGAAAAGTCACACACCAAGCGTTTGAGACGTAAGATGGTGCATGATGGTGGAAATGACCACGTGTTCACATGCACCCACTGTGAACGGACATTTACAGCGCAAATTGGCCTTATCAGTCACACTCGCTACCGCCATAGTTAAAAGTTATTATGCCTTTTTAAAGCACAAACTATCGTCTGTCAAGACGGCAAAGTGAATTGAATGAATGATGAATGAATAGTTAGTTAATTAGTTAGTTAGATAGTTAGTAAACTAGTTAGTTAGTTAATTAGTTAGTTAGTTAGTTAATTAGTTAGTTTGTTAATTAGTTAGTTAGTTAGTTAATTAGTTAGTTAGTTAGGTAATTAGTTAGTTAGTTAATTAGTTAACTAGTTAATTAGTTAGTTAGTTAGTTAGTTAGTTAGTTACTTAGTTAATTAGTTAGTTAGTTAGTTAGTTGATTAATTAGTTAGTTAGTTAGTTATTTAATTAGTTAGTTAGTTAGTTAATTAGTTAGTTAGTTAATTAGTTAGTTAGTTAGTTAATTAGTTAGTTAGTTAGTTAGTTAGTTAATTTGGTAGTTAGTTAGTTAGTTAGTTAGTTAATTTGGTAGTTAGTTAGTTAGTTAGTTAGTTAGTTTTTTAGTTAATTAGTTAGTTAGTTAGTTAGTTATTTAATTTGGTAGTTAGTCAGTTAGTTAGTTAATTAGTTAGTTAGTTAATTAGTTAATTAGTTAGTTAATTAGTTAGTTAGTTAGTTAGTTAATTAGTTAGTTAGTTAGTTTACGCGTTGCCTCTGACGGTGGGAGACACCTATAGGTGTCACTGATCAGCTACCGCCCGCCTCAAGCTAGGCGGCCCCCAGCCAATTGGGTGCTGATCCGCCACAGCCTGCCTGCTTCAATGGGTGCTTGGGGCTAGGACAAAATCTGAATCGCAGGCTGTAAGACCAATGCACCAGGTACCAAAAAAAAAAAAATAGAAACCTCAAGCTACGGCTTGCAACCTGGAACGTGAGAACCATGTGTCCAGGATATTCCACTGACTTGACCAATATTGACGATGTGAGAAAAACGGCTGTGATTGATGCCGAACTCAATCGTCTAACCATTGATATTGCTGGCCTGCAGGAGACTCGCCTCGCTGAGGAAGGGTCACTCGGGGAAAACAACTACACCTTTTTCTGGAAGGGTAGAGGACAGGCAGAAAAAAGGCAACACGGTGTGGGCTTTGCAGTGAAGAATTCGCTACTGGGAATGATTGAAATTCCAGCAGGAGGAAATGAAAGACTATTATCCCTGCGCTTGGCAACCTCTTGTGGGTTTGCCACCATTATTACTGCATATGCACCGACACTCGATTCCTCTGATGATGTGAAGGATTTGTTCTATGAGGAGTTAGACTCCGTGATCAAGGCAGTTCCAAAATCTGACTACATTTATATGCTCGGTGATTTCAATGCTCGTGTGGACAAGGACTCGAGTTCATGGCCAGTGTGCCTTGGAAAATACAACATCGGTCGCATGAATGAAAATGGGCAAAGGCTGCTGGAGCATTGCACCAGTAATGACCTATGTATTACAAACTCCTTATTTAAAACAAAAGAGATGCATAAGGTCACATGGAAACATCCAAGATCCGGCCATTGGCACCAGCTGGACTTCATCATCACACAGAGACAACATCTGAACCATATATCATTGACTCGTAGTTACCACAGTGCTGACTGTGATACGGATCATTCTTTGGTTGTTGCAAGGGTTTAAAAAACTGAAACCAAAA
>JACEFZ010008983.1:457500-471337 GCA_014155875.1 Cepaea nemoralis | reverse complement strand
CGGGCTCTCTTGGACTCCGCGCATTTAAGTGTAATGTTCTTTTGGGAATCCCCGCATTCAAATGTGTAAATATTCCTTAAACATCCGCGCTTCTAATGGAAATATTCTTTTAAATATCCGCGCAATCTATTTTGTAAATGTTTTCTTGGACACCCTGCAATCTAATGTGTAAATGTTCTCTTGGACATCCGCGCATTCAAAGTGTAAATGTTCTTTTGGACTCCGCGCATTCTAAGGGGTAAATTTTTCTCTTGGACATCCGGCATCTAAGTGAAAATGTTCTCTTGGACATCTCGCATTCAAAGTTAATGTTCCTTGGAATCCGGCATTCTAATGTGAAATGTTCTATTGGACTCCGCGCATCTAATGTTTAAATTTCTCTTGGACACCCGCGCATTCAAGTGTAAATTTTTCTTTTAAAACATCCGGCATTCAAAGGGGAAAATTTTCTTTTAAAAAATCCGCTATTCTAATGTGTAAATTTTCTCTTGGACATCCGCGCTTCTAATGTGTAAAATTCTTTGGGCTTTCCCAAAATTTAATGGTAAATGTTCTATTGGACATCCGCGCTTTCTAATGTGTAAATGTTTCTTGGACATCCGCGCATTCTAATGTCAAACGTTTCTTGGCACCCCGCGATTCTAATGTGAAAATGTTCTCTTGGACATCCGCGCAATCTAATGTGTAAATGTTCTCTTGGACATCCGCGCATTCTAATGTGTAAATGTTCTCTTGGACATCCGCGCATTATAATGTGTAAATGTTCTCTTTGACATCCGCCTATTCTAATGTGTTGAAGCTCTCTTGGACATCCGCGCAATCTAATATGTAAATGTTCTTTTGGACATCCGCGCATTCTAATGTGTAAATGTTCTCTTGGACATCCGCGCATTCTAATGTGTAAATGTTCTCTTGGAAATCCGCACAATCTAATGTGTAAATGTTCTCCTGGACATCCGCCTATTCTAATGTGTTGAAGCTCTCTTAGACATCCGCGCATTCTAATGTATAAATGTTCTCTTGGGCATCCGCGCATTCTAATGTGTAAATGTTCTCTTGGACATCCGCGCATTCTAATGTGTAAAGGTTCTCTTGGGCATCCGCGCATTCTAATGTGTAAATGTTCTCTTGGACATCCGCGCATTCTAATGTGTAAATGTTCTCTTGGACATCCGCGCAATCTAATGTGTAAATGTTCTCTTGGACATCCACGCATTCTAATGTGTAAATGTTCTTCTGGACATCCGCCTATTCTAATGTGTTGAAGCTCTCTTGGACATCCGCGCATTCTAATGTGTAAATGTTCTCTTGGACATCCGCGCAATCTAATGTGTAAATGTTCTCTTGGACATCCTCGCAATCTAATGTGTAAATGTTCTCTTGGACATCCTCGCATTCTAATGTGTAAATGTTCTTCTGGACATCCGCCTATTCTAATGTGTTGAAGCTCTCTTAGACATCAGCGCATTCTAATGTGTAAATGTTCTCTTGGACATCCGCGCATTCTAATGTGTAAATGTTCTCTTGGACATCCGCGCATTCTAATGTGTAAATGTTCTCTTGGACATCCGCGCATTCTAATGTGTAAATGTTCTCTTGGACATCCGGGCATTCTAATGTGTAAATGTTCTATTGGACATCCGCGCGTTCTAATGTGTAAATGTTCTCTTGGACATCCGCACATTCTAATGTGTTGAAGCTCTCTTGGACATCCGCGCATTCTAATGTGTAAATGTTCTCTTGGACATCCGCGCATTCTAATGTGTAAATATTCTCTTAAACATCCGCGCATTCTAATGTGTAAATGTTCTCTTAAACATCCGCGTATTCTAATGTGTAAATGTTCTCTTGGACATCCGCGCATTCTAATGTGTAAATACTCTCTTGGACATTTGCACATTCTAATGTGTATATGTTCTATTGGACATCCGCGCATTCTAATGTGCAAACGTTCTCTTGGACATCCGCGCATTCTAATGTGTAAATGTTCTCTTGGACATCCGCGCAATCTAATGTGTAAATGTTTTCTTGGACATCCGCGCATTCTAATGTGTAAATGTTCTCTTGGACATCTGCCTATTCTAATGTGTTGAAGCTGTCTTGGATATCCGCGCATTCTAAAGTGTAAATGTTCTCCTGGACATCCGCCTATTATAATGTGTTGAAGCTCTCTTGGACTTCCTAGCATTCTAATGTGTAAATGTTCTCTTGGACATCCGCGCATTCTAATGTGTAAATGTTCTCTTGGACATCCGCGCATTCTAATGTGTAAATGTTCTCTTGGACATCCGCGCAGTCTAATGTGTAAATGATTCTCTTGGACATCAGCGCATTCTAATGTGTAAATGTTCTCTTGGACATACGCGCATTCTAATGTGTAAATGTTCTCTTGGACATCCGAGCATTCTAATGTGTAAATGTTCTCCTTGGACATCCGCGCTATTCTAAATGTGTGAATGCTTCTCTTGGACATCTGCGCATTCTAATGTGTAAATGTTCTCTTGGACATCCGCGCAATGTAATGTGTAAATGTTCTCTTAAACATCCTCGCAATCTAATGTGTAAATGTTCTCTTGGACATCCGCGCTATTCTAATGTGTTGAAGCTCTCTTGGACATCCGCGCAATCTAATATGTAAATGTTCTTTTGGACATCCGCGCATTCTAATGTGTAAATGTTCTCTTGGACATCCGCGCATTCTAATGTGTAAATGTTCTCTTGGAAATCCGCGCAATCTAATGTGTAAATGTTCTCCTGGACATCCGCCTATTCTAATGTGTTGAAGCTCTCTTAGACATCCGCGCATTCTAATGTGATAAATGTTCTCTTGGGCATCCGCGCATTCTAATGTGTAAATGTTCTCTTGGACATCCGCGCATTCTAATGTGTAAATGTTCTCTTGGACATCCGCGCATTCTAATGTGTAAATGTTCTCTTGGACATCCGCGCATTCTAATGTGTAAATGTTCTCTTGGACATCCGCGCATATCTAATGTGTAAATGTTCTCTTGGACATCCGCGCATTCTAATGTGTAAATGTTCTCTGGACATCCGCCTATTCTAATGTGTTGAAGCTCTCTTGGACATCCGCGCATTCTAATGTGTAAATGTTCTCTTGGACATCCGCGCATTCTAATGTGTAAATGTTCTCTTGGAACATCCGCGCATTCTAATGTGTAAATGTTCTCTTGAACATCCGCGCATTCTAATGTGTAAATGTTCTCTTGGACATCCGCGCATTCTAATGTGTAAATATTCTCTTGGACATCGCAGCATTCTAATGTGTAAATGTTCTCTTGGACATCCGCGCATTCTAATGTGTAAATGTTCTCTTGGACATCCGCGCATTCTAATGTGTAAATGTTCTCTTGGACATCCGCGCATTCTAATGTGTAAATGTTCTCTTGGACATCCGCGCAGTCTAATGTGTAAATGTTTTCTTGGACATCCGCGCATTCTAATGTGTAAATGTTCTCTTGGACATCCGCCTATTCTAATGTGTTGAAGCTGTCTTGGATATCCGCGCATTCTAAAGTGTAAATGTTCTCCTGGACATCCGCCTATTATAATGTGTTGAAGCTCTCTTGGACTTCCTAGCATTCTAATGTGTAAATGTTCTCTTGGACATCCGCGCATTCTAATGTGTAAATGTTCTCTTGGACATCCGCGCAGTCTAATGTGTAAATATTCTCTTGGACATCAGCGCATTCTAATGTGTAAATGTTCTCTTGGACATACGCGCATTCTAATGTGTAAATGTTCTCTTGGACATCCGAGCATTCTAATGTGTAAATGTTCTCCTGGACATCCGCCTATTCTAATGTGTTGAAGCTCTCTTGGACATCTGCGCATTCTAATGTGTAAATGTTCTCTTGGACATCCGCGCAATGTAATATGTAAATGTTCTCTTAAACATCCTCGCAATCTAATGTGTAAATGTTCTCTTGGACATCCGCGCATTCTAATGTGTAAATGTTCTCTTGGACATCCGCGCATTCTAATGTGTAAATGTTCTCTTGGACATCCGCGCATTCTAATGTGTAAATGTTCTCTTGGACATCCGCGCATTCTAATGTGTAAATGTTCTCTTGGACATCCGCGCAATCTAATGTGTAAATGTTCTCTTGGACATCAGCGCATTCTAATGTGTAAATGTTCTCTTGGACATCCGCGCATTCTAATGTGTAAATGTTCTCTTGGACATCCGCGCATTCTAATGTGTAAATGTTCTCTTGGAAATCCGCGCAATCTAATGTGTAAATGTTCTCCTGGACATCCGTCTATTCTAATGTGTTGAAGCTCTCTTAGACATCCGCGCATTCTAATGTATAAATGTTCTCTTGGGCATCCGCGCATTCTAATGTGTAAATGTTCTCTTGGACATCCGCGCATTCTAATGTGTAAAGGTTCTCTTGGGCATCCGCGCATTCTAATGTGTAAATGTTCTCTTGGACATCCGCGCATTCTAATGTGTAAATGTTCTCTTGGACATCCGCGCTATCTAATGTGTAAATGTTCTCTTGGACATCCACGCATTCTAATGTGTAAATGTTCTCCTGGACATCCGCCTATTCTAATGTGTTGAAGCTCTCTTGGACATCTGCGCATTCTAATGTGTAAATTTTCTCTTGGACATCCTCGCAATCTAATGTGTAAATGTTCTCTTGGACATCCGCCTATTCTAATGTGTTGAAGCTCTCTTGGACATCCACGCATTCTAATGTGTAAATGTTCTCTTGGACACCCGCGCAATCTAATGTGTAAATGTTCTCTTGGACATCCGCGCAATCTAATGTGTGAATGTTCTCTTTTACATCTGCGCATTCTAATGTGTAAATGTTCTCCTGGACATCCGCCTATTATAATGTGTTGAAGCTCCCTTAGACATCCGCGCATTCTAATGTGTAAATGTTCTCTTGGACATCCGCGCATTTATTGTGTAAATGTTCTCTTGGACATCTGTGCATTCTAATGTGTAAATGTTCTCTTGGACATCCGCGCATTCTAATGAAAAAGGGGCTAGAAAAGTTGCCCTAATCATTGTCTGCTCCATCATTACCTAACTAGCTAGTCGCGGTTGGTGGTTACCCTATACTGCGGTCGACATACCCACTGGCTGAAATGAATGGTCATCATCATTCTTGATGGACAAACAATAACACCACCACCACCACCAACAACAACAACAACAACAACAACAACAACAACAACAACAACAACAACAACAACAACAACAACAACAACAACAACAGAGTATATACATGTCTGATGCTTGTGTGAGATTGTATTAAGTCTGACCTCCTATAAAGTATAGACATATCTGGTGCTTGTGAGATTGTGTTTAGTCTGACCTCTTATAGCGTATAGACATATCTGATGCTTGTGAGATCGTGTTTAGTCTGACCTCCTATAGAGTATAGACATATATGATTGTTGTGAGATTGTGTTTAGTCTGACCTTCTTGTCCCAAGAGGGAGTTTCCGTCGAAAAGTTGTTCCGGATGTCGTTGGTTCCATTCCAGGCTAAGTTGTTCTTTTCATGCGAGAAATTGTCTCTGAGTCGCCTGGGTGCCGCCACTGGAGTTAAGGAATTCGTGCTTTGTACGACTCTTTCGGTAAGCCGGCTTGCGGACAGAGACCGAGCGTTATGGGATAAAACCTGGTGAAGAGAGTCGATCTTCTTTCCCGTGACACCTGCGTTTGTATTGCCAAGAGAAGAGATGTCATCTGTGCTTGTAGTTAGTCTGTCATCTGTTATATTCTGACACTGAGATACCATGTTATTATGTTTATTCGGTACTCACCAGTCAATGGGTATACAGAACATGTTCCCATGGTTTAGTTCAGCTGAATTCAAGGCACTGGTTGGTTGGGCGTTTTGTGTGTTGGTTAGTTGGTTCGTGGGTTGATTTGCCTGATTCGCCAGCATTGTGGTCATTATCAAAACATTAGATGTGACTCTAAGTGCACGCATCCTGATAACATTAGTCAATGCGAATTGTGTAATTGCATATAAATGTGTGTTTGTGTATGTGTGTGTGTGCACGGGTGTCCGTGTGTATATAAGCGGGCGATTGTAAAGTTAATGGTCATGCTTCCAACGTCGACTACAGCCATGAAGCAGCAATTGACGTATACGGTGACTTGTGTTAAAGAGAAGCAGGTCTTGGATGACACAAGCTGAAGGTACACACCGTCAGTTGTGTGGAATGGGCAGGGTAGCTCGTGGTGAACAATGGGCAATGGTGATTCCTAACACAGAAGCATTACACAGAGTTACAGTTACATTGAGCGAGGTAGCCAAGAATGGGCAGCGGATGTAACATTATTGTCAGTGTACCGGCTGACAGAAGCCGGGCTTTCCAATCCTATACACTGATGGCTCTGTGATAAGAGAATCATTCCACTTGCCGTAAGCATCATATAATGCATGAACTCCTTAGTTCCAGCAACTACGCCCAGGAGTCTCCGAGAAAAATGTACGCATGAACCTAACGACGTATCCCGGAATCGAAGCCATGACCCACAGAACGTCAGGCAGGCGACGTAACTACTTCACCACTGAGACTCCCTGGTGGAATGTAAAAGGCAGACTAAACTTAATATCACAAACTCATAATCACACAATCTCAAAATCTCACAAATACACAATCACACAACCTAACAACCTCACAACCTTATAATCACACAGCCTCACAATCACACAATCACACAACCTAACAATCACACAACCTCACAACCTCACAATGATTCCACCTCACAATAGTATAATCAAACAATCTCACAATGACACAATCACACTTGCATTCAAGCATTAGCTCAATCTATACCCTATATAAGGTTAGACAGGTTACACACATATACATGTCGTGTTTTGTTTTTTAACTCAAGCGAAACCCATACACGTGCTACAATTCCAGTGTACTGTACTGATATGTTTGTGTGTGTGTGTGTGTGTGTGTGTGTTGATTAGCTTGCCTTATTATCATTGGCCCTCGCCATGGGGCGAACGCACTCCTACTGCTTAGGTACTTGTAATTTACGTCCCCAAGTCAATGACAAGAAGCGACATTTTAATCAACGTGACCGGTGTAGGGGTTAAACCCGCTACATCGGCATCAGCACACCGTAAATTTGAGAGCGAGCGATCTTTTTCATCCGGCCATGCTAATCTCTGTAATGTATGTTAATTCACTGGACATTGGCTGCTGCAGGTTTTAGGCTGGCTCTACCTAGCTCAGGCCATTTTCTGGAATATTTTTCTATGCGTATTCGAACTCATGGCCACTACAAGGATGCTAGTCACTGCGCCATGTCGGCTAAAATATATGCCTTGTGATACTGGACAATTTAGTGTTTTTGTCAGGTCTTAGTTAGATATGACTTCGGGCGAAGGCGCACAGATAAGAATGTACACGCCTTATCCTAGTGCATAAAGTCTACATTTCATGGCAGTGCGGATCATGTCCTAATCCCTGGATGGCAATTGGTCTAGGGTCAAAGCTATGAGAGACGGAGACTTAAAGCAATGTTTTGCTGATCCGAAAGCTTCGGCAGCTTGTCTTGTTTTAGACATATAGGCGATACCTTTCATCTAAAGTATCTAGGCGTACCTCTGGTTATGGTCCTGGCCAGATCAAGTGCAGGTAACTATACGCGGGCTCTACAATGCAGCCCATAAGAGAGTTATGTCGTTTAACGTGGATGCAATATTTAACTTGCCTCGTTTTTGTTTATTTAGGTTTGGTGATTGAGAGATGCATTATAGTTGGGCGTCTCCAACACCGACAATGTTCACGTCTGTGTGCACTCTTTCCGGACTGGTTGTAAGATTATGCTCACATACTATTCCACCGAACCTGATGCCGTAGGGATTGCAATGAATACAGTCTGACATAAGTCAGGAGGCATGTCTCCAGTATCATATATTGTATTCAGCAGTCTGGCATAATGTTATTGGTTGAGAGGGAACCAGTGCCAGGTCAACAGTACTGGTCTCATATTATGCTCGGTTTGCAATTCTGGTAACACAGTCACTGTTGATGCAGACAATCTTGATGGTTTCAACTCCATCCATTCTCAGCCGTAAACAGATATAAATTATGGAAAGGATACAAAACAAAGCTATACGCATTATTCTTGGATGTACAAGAGATACAGCATGCAGGGCGATGCGCTGCCTTATTGATTTTCCAACCATTGAAGACATACTACAAATTTGCAGAGCACGTGCCTACCTCAGAGGTAACGCAAACACACAACATCAACTGCATAGTGAAGTTAGGAAGGAGAAGGGCAGCAGGTTGAAAAGAGGAAGGTCGTGGATGGGTCAAGCCGAAGACATTCTTCAACAGGTGTGTTCACTGGATGACTTAGAACCTGGCGAGGAGTGGGTACAAGTGCCAACAGATTTATGTACGTCATTTTCAGTTTGCATCCAACTAGACAGAAAATACAGGCAAGAACATCCGGCTGCTGTGGATGCTGAAGCACAAGCGTTGACCTTCAAGAATTCGTTAGATGGTGATGCTGTCATTTACACAGATGGGTCGGTCGTCCGACATGTGAGAAGTTCATGGTCCTTTACGGTGCTGGCCGGAGGAAAAACTGTGAAGGATGAATCGGGTTCTTTTGTTGAGACCATAAGTAGCCTGACTATGGAAATCATGGCAGTAAGTAAGGTAAGACCATGGCTCGAGACACATACATTCAATAGGGCATATTTCCTTAGTGACTCAATGAGCATGATCAAGAGAATAGAGACGGGGTGGATCCGAAGCGAGTGGTTGCTGTCTCTGGAGCGGTCTCGGCTGACAAAGATTAGTTTCAGCTTCGTGCCAGGCCATGCGGAAGTACAAGGAAATGAGCTGGCTGACAAGCTCGCAGGTAAAGCTACTGTGGAGGGCGGACGCGCCATGGACCAGGCTGACATTCTGAATGCTCTACTGAGAATAACGACTTTTGCGAGAACTCAAGTGATGACTGTGAATCTACAACCATGGTCAGACTGCGAGAACAGCAAATTAAAAGAGGGGTGGCCAAACAAGAACACTACGCAGGAAGCCAAAGAAGATTGATAAACCAACACAGAAATTGTGTCGTTAGCCGCTACACGCTACGGGACTTGCTGAGGAGGGGATCCGAGCACTTATGGACTGAATGGTTCGATGTGCAGTGAGGATGATCTGTCGACTAACTAACTCCTCCAATGTGTTTGTGGGAAGACATGTTTCCCCATAATCTGCCTTTAGTATTGATATCCCACAGAAAATGACATGCTCCCTGTGACCCAACATTTTACTGACAAATGCAGATATCTGAATAAATCGAAATGATAGTATCAAGGGACATAAATAGAATCGCTGTGTTAACCAACAAGGGAGACAATAAAATTAATTCATCGGAGTGCACACATGAAGGCTGTGTAATGAGAATAGTTAGTTTGAAAATAGCATCACATGATTTATAATTAAACATACAACCCTTAAGATGAATAGTTGCTAAAATAAATGCAAATTATAGCACTGCGTTAGATTTTTAGTATGTGATCTCACATGGTAGATATTGTATAAAACGCAAAAATCATCGGTCTATCTACGGGATTATATGTCTAGTGGTATGTCCTTCTGAATCTGATGTGTTTTTTAAAGTAAGCTAACACTTTTTGGCTGGCACATGTGCATGTGCCATAAAATGATATAACATTTTGTCATAGGGATATGTTAGCGCTGATGTCCATCTATAATACACAAACGGATGTACGACATTCACTGATGTTTGCCTAATAAGCTGCAGTTATCTTTCCTCCTATAGTTCATTTACATTTGTTTCCCACCATATAATAAGCCATATCTCAGTAGCCAACTGAGGGAAACTGGTGAAATTCAGCATATAACCTTATCATTCTGTCCACATAACATTGATTTTTTGTATTTTGTTCAGGAGATTGTACGGCAGATTTTAATGTTTGTTTATTTGTGTTATTTAATTATAGGTTTCAGAGATGAAGTGCATAGCATGAAATGTATTATATCTTCACATTGAAAAAATCAGAGTTAAATAGTGGAATTTCTCGTCTGGAACCTGGAGTACAACGAAAGGAGACGAAGCCTTGTTACAAACCTTTTAGAACAAAATTTTAAAACGCATCTTTGGACCCATTAGGGATACACAAAGTGGAGAGTGGAAAAGAAGAAGTAACAAAGACATTTATGATTTGTTTAAGTCCCCGCTAATCACTGGTATCATGAAACCTAATAGACTACAATGGCTGGGGCATATAGAAAGAATGGAAGATAATAGGGAAACAAAACTCGCTTACATTTAGGAAATAAATGACCGTAGACCGCGAGGTAGACCAAGAAGGCGGTGGAGAGATAATGCATGTACAGACGTACAAGGACTTGGAATCAACGACTGGCAAGAGAAGGTCCACCAGAGATACGAATGGAGACGGATTGTATCTGCAGCAAAGAACCTCAATGGCTCGGAACGCTGAAGAAGAAGAAGATGGCAGTCAATTAGCCTTCATGATACCAGTGATTAGCGGGGATCTGTTTGATCATAAATGTCTTTGCTGCTTCTTCTTTTCCAGTCTCCACTTTGTGTATCCCTAATGGGCCCAAAGATTCGTCTTAAGACTTTGTTCTCAAAGGTTTGTAACAAGGCTTCGTCTCCTTTAGTTGTACTCCAAGGTTCGGAGCCATACAGCACAACTGGTCTAATCAGTGTTTTGTATATTGTGATTTTGGTGTTACGAGATAGCGCATTTGATTTTAGTAGATGTTGTAGTGCATAGTATATCTTATTTCCAGAGTTGATTCTAGTTTGTATTTCTTGCCTTATGATGTTGGAGCAGATGAAGATTGTACCCAGGTATTTGTATGTTTCCGTTCTTTTAATGGTCATATTATCTATTTGTATGTGCCCAAAGTTTTTAGCCATTACTTCTCTTGAAATTACCATATATTCTGTCTTATCTTGGTAGATAACCAGCCACATATTTTGGGCTTTTTCCTTTAAGTGAGTCAATATTTCCAATGTCATTTGTTCATTTTCCCGTATACTATCCATATCATCTGCATAACCAAGCACCTTGGATGTTCCTCTAATATCACATTCCTCCTTTACCTTCCTTACAACTTTCTTTAGAGCCAGATTGAAGAGTAGCGGCGATAGTGCATCACCCTGTTTCAAGCCAGATGTTATTTGGAAAGGGTCTGATTTCCTGCCTTTATTTGTTACTTTATTATAAGTATCTTCCATGCATAGTCTGGTCATGTTGATTAACTTCCTTGGTATTCCAAAGACTATTACTATGGACACTATCATAAGCCTTGTTAAAATCCACAAACAAGTTATGGAGATCTCTTTTATATTCCCAATTTGTCTCGGCTATTTGTCGTAAGATAAATATCTGATCTATTGTTGATCTGTTTTGTCTAAAACCCGCCTGGTAGTCACCTAATATGTCTTGTGAATATGGTTTTATTCTATTTAGTAATACTCCGGATAGTATCTTATAGCTTATGGACAGTAGTGATATTCCTCTATAATTTTCACATTGGAACTTGTCTCCTTTCTTAAAGATAGGTATCAATAATGATTCTTTCCAGTCATGGGGTAATTCTTCTATCCTCCAGATTTTTATTATTAGTTCGTATTGCTTTAGATGTAATGCTTGGCCACCTGCCTTTATAAATTCAGCAGCAATTCCATCAGCCCCAGTTGCCTTATTGTTTTTAAGTCATGTGATTATATAAAAGATTTCTTCACATACAGGTTCTTTAAAGTGAAATAAGGAAAGTGTTACTTGGAGCTTCACAATTTAGTAAGTTAATAAAATATTCTTTCCATGTGTTGCACATTTCCTCATTGGTATTTATCATAATCCCATTTTCGTCTTTTAAACCATATGTGTTGTGTTGGTGCCCTGTAAGATGTAATTTATGGTTAAATTACATCAACAACATCCAAAAGGAAGAGCAATATAGAAATGAATGTAAAGAGGCTACAAAAATAGTTCGACAGCAGAAGCGAGAATATATGAGTAATATAATCAAAGATATGGAAACTAGTCACCAGGAAAACGAATCCAGACAGTTTCTTTTTCCTAATGACTGCTTCTTCACATTTTTGATTGAATCATCTGTTCTTTCTATGCGTGGTTAACACACCGAGACATTCTTCTGCAGTTGATTAAATTGTATTCATGATGTTCAACCAAGTTTGGTCAACGCTTTAATCTAACGGATTTTGCAGAGTTTCAAGTTATCATTTTATTTCATCTGTAAATTGATCTTTGACTGTAATTTCGTGTAGTTTTTCTATGGTATATGTTTGGTGTAATCTTTGTAATTTAATATAGAATAGAAAGCTCTCTTAAGCTTTATTTTAAATTTTGCTCCAACGAGGAAGTGGTTGCTGTGGCACTCAGCTCCTTTATAACTTCTTCCTTGTTGTATGTTTGATGCATTTATGTTGTTAATTAAAATGTGATGTATTTGATTATAGGTTCTCTTGTCACATGATTTCCAAGTTTGTTTATGTATATCCTTTCTTTGCAGTCTGGTACTGCTGATCTGCAGTCCTTTGGCTTCTGCTAGGTTGATGACTCTCCATCCATTATCATTTGAAGTTGAATGTAGGCTTTCCATACCGGCCACCGTTTTATGGGTTTGCTCTCTACCTATTTTTGCATTGAAGTCTCCCAGCACAATCAGGATGTCATGTTTGGGGAGTTTCTTCTATGACATCTTCCAAACTATAATTAAAGTCTTCTTTAACGTCATCTTCTTTCTCTTCAGTAGGTGCATGTACATTAATCATCGTTATATTTTTTCCATTTACCTTTTATTCGTAATATACTAATTTTGTCATTAACAGCTTTAAAGTTTGGACCGTTCCCCCACAACTATTTTTTTATGACAACACCTGTTCCTAAATCATGTTTATTTTGGGTGTTTCCTCCATATCTTACAATCATTCCATTTTGCTCTAAAGTACAATCTCCAGGCCACCAGATTTCTTGAATTGCTGTTATATCCATTTGCTATTCAACCAGCTCCCGGGTTAGTTCTTAAGCCACTCCAGCTCGATATAGTGTCCGTACATTCCATGTTCCAGATATCAAGAGTCCTTTAACGTTCCGAGGTCGTTGTCCAAATACGTCAGTCCAAATTCGAGGCTTATGTATCTGTTTCGTAACAAAATAGCTTTTACAAAGTTGGGGATGTTAACCCCACGCTTCAACCCTCAACCAAGCTAACTCTACCGCCGGCATAGCTCTCAGGGTCATTGAGAAACTCAAGCTCTCCCACCACGACAAGGCGGAAACACCATCGGGGGAATCTGGCCACACACACATAGATAATATGACCTTGAAAAGAACGGACACAATCAAATGCATGGGTACAATCTTCCACTGCTCCAACATAATAAGGGAAGAAATGCAAGCTAGAATCAACTCTGGAAATAAGGTATACTATACACTACAACATCTGCTAAAATCAAATGCGCTATCTCGTAACACCAAGATCACAATATACAAAACACTGATTATACCAGTTGTGCTGTATGGTTCTGAAACCTGGAGTACAACTAAAGGAGACGAAGCCTTGTTACAAACCTTTGAGAACAAAGTTTAAGACGCATCTTTGGGCCCATTAAGGTTACACAAAGTCTCATCTCATCTCATCATGTTCCTCTTGTACCTTGCGGTGTCGAGGTGAAGTATAAATTTCGTGAGAGTGCCCGATTATGGGCTTCATATATCGATATTCCCATGGACTCTGCTATTCCCTCCGTCCAACGTTTACGTGGTCGGCCTCTTCCTCTGT